>OU611765.1:5135842-5183342 GCA_914767535.2 Dunaliella primolecta
TGAAGACTGCAAGTGGCAGCTTCACAGCGCAGGGAGACGCAAAGGGAGAGCACAGGAGCGGGCTCAGCTTGATGTCGCACAGATCATCTGCTGCAGAGGCAAAAAAGTCTGCCAGCGCCTCCAAGGTGTGTATGTGTGTCAGAAAGAGACGCTGTGGGAGAGAGATTTACAAGAGCGGGCTCAGCTTGATGTTGCACAGGTCATCTGCTGCAGAGCCAAGAAAGTCCACAAGCTTCTCCAATGTGTGTGTATGCCTGTGTGTATGCCTGTGTGCATGTGCGTGTGTGTGCCCCTTGTGCATGTGTGTGTTTTTGTGTGTGTACGTGTTTGTGCGTGTGCAGTGTGTGTGTCTATGTGCGGTGTGTGTGTGTGTGTAAGTGTGTGTGTGTATGAATGTCTGATGCATCACATGCCTTCCACAACAGCACCAGCCTCTGTGCTATCATGGCATTCATTCAGGGTGCTCCTGACTGCTTGTGTTAATAAGCCCGTCTCTAGCCCTTCTTCACACCGGCATCAACTCTTAATCCTCTTTCTTCTTGATCTCCGTTTGCCAACTAACACTGCTGTTGTAACAGCCCCTCTCCAGTTCCCTTCCCTCCCTCCCTTCGTCATGTGGACCTCACCACCTAAGTCCCCCAAACACTGTCCTTGTTTTTAAAAAGCCTTCCAATGCCAGTAGCTCTGTGGGAACCCCCTTCAATATGCTGCTCCTGTTGCAGAGCCCTTTGACCTTAATTTGAGGTCCACATGCCAACCAATCAGCCCTTTGACCTTAACTTGAGGTCCACATGCCAACCAATCAGCCCTTCATATCTGAGAATCTGTTTCACACAGACACACACACACACACATACACGCGCACACACACACACAGACACACACTACTCACATGCCCAGGCTTCTGTTGCCTGCCCTAATCCTTCTCATGCACTGCTCAAAGCTGACAGATCCCAGAATTGTACAGCATCATACTCAGGTTTGTGCCACTACGGTAAATGGTTCGCTGAACGACTTAAACGGTGTGGACCGTTTAGACGGTCAGTCCTGTGTTCTTTCTGGTTTAGTCCTGAAATCACTGGGACTGTTTAAACGGCACATCTCGGTTCAGTGGTCGGTTCCGTCAAAAGATTTTATCACCAGAAGTTTGGTGTGCGCCGATTGCAATTTCCCGGGGGGCCCCCACCCCTCCTGCTGCTGCCTCCTCACCCTGCTGTCCTTGCTGCTTTCCATGCTCGCCTTGAGGATCCGGCAGGCGCTCCCACACACACAGCGGGTACCAGGCTCAGGCATCTGCCTGGTACATCGGTCCCACCCAGGCATTCTTCATGCCCCTTGTCTTGTTCCTGGCCTACCAGGAACCAAGGCCTGAGGTGGGGGGGGCCATCAGGGCTGGGAGGCCGGAGCCCTCCAGGGCCTGTCTTGCCCTTTTACCATTATTCTGCATGATACTGCATGATGCAAGGTCTCTTATGAGTGTTTAAAAATGAAGGGAAGGTGAGGTGCTGTTACTCAGACTTGCAGCAGCAAGTCGTGCGAGCAGCGTGTGGCCCAGCAAAACATGGTGTGGTGGCGGCTATCAACAGATCAATCTGCCACCGTCCAAACTCCCAGAAACCGTGGTGTTATGATTGTACCAAACCAAAACTGTTTACCGAACCGTGTACATGGTCAAAATCCTTAAAAGACGCCATGGTGGCACAACCCTGATCCTACCCTGGTGGCACAAACTTGAGATTGGTTGAGGTTGGTGGCACAACCCTGATCATACGTTCTGGTGGCACAACCCTGATCATCTTCTGTTTTTCAGACGAGCCCAATTCCAATGATGGTGGCCATTTTGGCCGGTGGTGGTCCTTTGGCATTGTTTCTGGATGGACGCCTCCTTCCTTGCTTCCAGTGCAGTGGTTCCCAGAGCTGTCTGGGCACCAGACCACAACCTGGCCCAACAGCCTACCTTCTATCTTCTGTTGCGCCTTCCTTTGCGCACAGTGGTTCTTGCAGCTGTCTGGCACCAGCCTCCCGGGGCTGTCCAAGCCTACACTGCTGGCTGCCTGCCCATGACCTCTGCCCATGGCTCACCAGTCATGTCTGTTTGCTATGTTTGCTTGCAGTGGTTCTTGCAGCTGTCTGGCACCAGCCTCCCGGGGCCGTCCAAGCCTACGCCGCTGGCTGCCTGCCCATGACCTCTGCCCATGGCTCACCAGTCATTGTCTGTTTGCTGTCTTTGCGCACAGTGGTTCTTGCAGCTGTCTGGCACCAGCCTCCCGGGGCTGTCCAAGCCCAAGCCGCTGGCTCCCAGCCCACAATCTGCCCATGGCTCATCAGTCATTGTCTGTTTGCTGTCTTTGCTTGCAGTGGTTCTCAAAGCTGTCTGGGACTAGTCTCCCAGGGCTGTCCAAGCCCAAGCCGCTGGCTCCCAGCCCACAATCTGCCCATGAGCCAACCCCACCTTGGTAGCCCTGTACAAGTATGCCACCTCTGGAGCTGTGAAAGGTTCACAACTGTACACAGATCCTGTACAAGTACGCCAATTCGAGAGCTGTGATTGGTACACAAGTTCCACAGTGGACCCTTGCGGAGGTTGGAAGCTTGTAAGCTCACAGCCTCCGATACTATTTATTGGATCTCTGCCTGGCCTTCCTTCCTTTTTTGGCTCTGAAGCACAGTGGGGGCCTCATTATGCGGGTGTCGTGGCGCAGAAAGTGCATGTGTGTGCACATATTTGGAGGCTTCAGCACGCAATTACTGTGGCGTATGACGTGCAAGTGTGTGCGTGCATATATTGGAGGCCTCAGTGTTCAGTTGCTGTGGCGGAAGACGGACATGTGTGTGTACATATTGGAGGCCTCATTGTGCAATTACTATGGCGTATGACGTGCACGTGTGTGTGCGTGTGTGCATATTGGAGGCTTCAGTTTGCAATTGCTGTGGCACATGACGTGCACGTGTGTGTATGTGTGCATATTGGAAGCCTCAGTGTGCACACATGTATTTGCACAAAATGGAGGCCTGAGTGTGCAGGTGCAGGTGGAGTCAGGTGGCTGCCACAGTGGAGGCTTCAGTGTGCAGGTGCTGTGGCGTATGATGCCCATGTGTTGCTGTGTGCATGTGTGCACAGCGCACTGCTTGCCGTGAAGCACAAAATGGACATGGATGTGTGTGTGTGTGTGTGTGTCCTGGCAACTGCTGGCCAGGGTGTTTACATGAATTGGATCTACTGCCTTCCAAAATGCTGCTGCTTTCAGGAGTTTGTGTGTGTGTGTGTGTGTGTGTGTGTGTGTGTAAATGGTAAGAGTAGTATCAGCGGTGTATGTGCCATGCATTTAATCCCTTAGTAGCAAGCATGCCTCACTCCACAGGGCCTGCCCTCCCATGCTGGGTGTCAATCTTTTTCTTCACGTATGTGTGTTTGTCTGTGACGCCCCTCCGTGTTTCGGTGAGTGGAACACCTCCATGACTCAGAAGCTCAAGGTGTGTAGTATGGCATGCTTGCATGCTTTGGTTAAACAAGTAGGGAGGCCATTTCCTTAATCTTTTGAGTGAGCCCTGATAAGGCAAAGGTTCACTTCCTTTCACTTTGAAGCTCCCTCTTTTTCAAGATTTATTTATTATAAGAGGGGTGGGTTTGCTGTGACAATGGGCTCCAGGTTCTGAGTGTTTACACAGCAACTCTGCGCGTGTACATTTTATGTGCTGGTGAGTGGGTGACTTCATTGGTGTTTAGGCTCCCTCCAATTCTCTGTTGTTACTAATGTAAGCATTGAGCAGTCCTGCTCTTTAATCGGTGCGTGTGTACATGCAACTGCGTATTTTTTTATTGATGTGTGTACATGCATCTGAACATGCAACTGCGTCACTCTGAGACCATTCATATGACATTGGCCATTCATAGCTGTGGACTCTTTCAGTTAAACCAATGTGCAGTTGCACAAAAAACATTGTGCATATGTATGTGTGTGTTTGTTTGCATGTGTAGAGCACCGCAGGTGAAATTTTGCCACGAGTTGGATACAAAGAGGGACAAACAGGGCACGGTTGGTGAGACCCTAGCTAGCTTGCAGGTTAGGAGACCTTTGCTTCCTTAAATATGCATACAGCCAGTTCCGTCTGTGAAGCATCTCTGGTGAGACCCTTGCTAGTTAAGGGACCTTTCCTTCATGCACGCGGCCTTCAGGCTGGCGCAGGCTTTACCACGCAGCCAGTTTTGTCTGTGAAGCATTTCTTCTCTTTCAGGGCAAGCAAGCACCGCCTGGCCAATCTGGGGCTCTTCTTCCTTGTACAGTAAATTTCTCCTTGCTTGAAAATTTATGTGACTGTGGAGCATTGCAGCATGCTTCTTTTGGCCTTGTGTGTTGGGTTCCTGGTTCCCGACCAAAGAAACATGCTCACACAGTATTCATTTTAAATGCTAGTCGACTGGACTCCAAATCCCTAGATGCGTGGCTTTGTTTTGTTCAACACTTGCCTGGATTCTTTTGCAACTGTGGTTTTTCTCTGCAGATGTTTTGTTTCAAAAAAACTTTGCAATTTTTGCTTCTCCTTCAAGGAGAAGGCTTGCCGTCTCTTCTTGCTCCGTCTATGCAAAATGTGCAAGCTTAGACGTACAGTTTGTTTGTTGCAAGGTAATTAATTGTCTTGTCTTGCAACACACTGGTGTCTCCAAAGTGGCCCCAAATATACCCAGAAGGAAAAGGTAAACCACATACCTGGCAGTGTGCGTTCAGGAAAGGTCCTCTAACTAGCAAGCTACCTTTCATGACGAGAGTCTGTGTGGACAGGAGGCTTTTCAGTAAGTTTACTGGAAACTAGGCGGCGTTCACACTCGGCTCGGCTCGGTTCAGAAACTCAGTTTCCGAGAATTTCAAAACCCCACCTTCCTTCATGATGTCGTGTTTGCTTCTTTTGTGAGAAGCATTGCCTAAGTTTTTGTTTCCGAGATTTCCAATGTTTTGGTGGATTACAAAGTCTTTCAGAGTTTTTTAGCCGAACTCCGTCCACACTGGCTCGGCTCGGCTTATTTTTCAGCTGAGTTTCCACTGCTCCTACATTGATACTGTATGCTCCCAGTCCCATACCATCAGACGTGCCAAATGCAAGCCCTAGATGCACGCCGGGAGCAGCTCCTGTGGGTGTGCATGCCTATGCAGGCATCTCCAGGGGATGGCCACCCCCCTAGGAACCTGTACTTACTTATAAGCTCCCTCATCTGTGCTTTCCAAGCCCATGGGCCAGAGCTGGAATAGGATGTACTTTCCTGCTGCATGGAGGGACACCATGCTGGGGAGACCTGTGGAGGATACTGCATGCACAGAATAACCAGCGCATACATGGTACCGCCAGCACCGTGCTGGAGCACTGATCGCATGTGCTGGATAGTGGCGAGGTTGAGGATTTAGATTTAGATTTACACGGGGGGACCTTCAGCCAGATTAGGATTTAGATTTACACAGGGGGACCTTCAGCCAGACTGTTCGGCTGATCGGCCTGTGACTGGTCCTCGCCAGCCAACATAATGTCCATAAGCTCAGAAACAAACGAAAAAAGCTTGTTGTTGTGTTGCAAGAGGAAATCAGAAGCATCCTGGACACTGGCTTGTTGTAAAAATGGTTGCTCCATTGAAGAATCACCAGAGAAACAGTTGAACAGGTAAGCGTACTTTCTTCTCAAAGCACAAACATCTGCGTCTCTGCACACCAAAAGGGCATGAGCCTCATCTTGAATCTCATCACAAGAACAGCGATCACACAAAAGAGTGTTCCGAGTATCCCAAGCTGCTGTCTCCACCTTCAGTGTGTGTGCCCTAAGTCTGAAACGGCTAACATTCGTCATGACATGTGGAGACAAATCCAAATGCATGTGCCTTGGTACACGGGCAGGGGCACGCACGTTATGGTCAAAAGGCATTGCAAAAAGAGACTTCAGCCAGACTGTTCGGCTGATCGGCCTGTGACTGGTCCTCGCCAGTCAACATAATGTCCATAAGCTCAGAAATAAACAAATAAAGCTTGTTGTTGTGTTGCAAGAGGAAATCATGCACAGCCTGGGCACGCACTTGTTGTAAATAGGGTTGCTCCATTGAAGAATCACCAGAAAAGCAGTTGCACAGCTTAGCGTACTTTCTTCTCAAAGCACAAACATCTGCGTCTCTGCTTATCAAAAGGGCATGAACTTCATCCTGAATCTCATCACGAGAACAGCGATCACACAAGAGAGAGTTCCGAGTATCCCAAGCCGCTGTCTCCACCTTCAGTGTGTGTGCCCTAAGTCTGAAACGGTAAACATTCCTCATGACATGTGGAGACAAATCCAAATGCATGTGCCTTGGTAAACGGGCGGGAGCACGCACATTGTGGTCAAAAGGCACTGCAAAACAAGACTGATAAGCTGCCAGTTTGCAATAAGTGTCCCGTGGGTTCACTCCCTCAACATCTCTCCACACTGCCCGCAACCTGTACAGGCACATGTGCCTGAGGTCATCAGTAAGAGCCGTGCTGGATAGTGGCAAGGTTGAGAGCTTGGCAGCACCGATGCAAAAAGCTTCAAAGCATCAGGACTCACTTGGTAACCCGTTGCATTTCATAAGCTGCTGCCTTCTTGAGGCCACAAAATACTCATTGCAACGAAATCCAACAAACGGTTCAACATGAGCGGCGCCCAGCAGGGACCTCACTGTATAAAAAGGAGCGCTTTCTTTTCGACCTGCCCTACGTTCCAGCTATTTAGTCTGTTCACGATGAGTTGTGTTATCATCTCAATCCGCTATCGTATAGGTGGTCAGTATACGCGGCTCTCAAGCCTTCGTGTGGAAATCCCGCGGGACCAGGGTTCGAGTCCCTGTGGCGGAATCCTTTTATCCGACGATGTTTACAAAGGGTTTTAAGGGTCTCACATTGCTAGGCGCTGCCGGAGGCTGTGTTTAACAGGCTCATGGCGAAGCATGATCGACCAGAGTCAACACTTGTGAAACTCTGTTTCACGAACTCTGACCAAAACCACTCATGAGCTATACGAGTTAGAAATTAGAAAAGCATTGATCTCCAGATCAGATTCAGGGAGAATGCTCGTCATCAAAGGAAAACAGTCAGTCTTACGTACAGAGGTCACCACGGTTTTCAGGGGTTGGCCAACATCCCGAGGCTCTGGATGATCGGCTGCTGGTGAAGCATTGTCAACCAGCATCAGCAACTCAAACCAACTCTGACAAAATTTTGGATGTCTATATGAGTCTGTTTAGAGAGCATTGATCTCAAGATCAGTTATAATGTCAGAAGGGGCAATCTGAGACCCAAAATCTGCCACTTTTTGCATGCTCCTTTGCAAAGGTTCTCCCCAGCTGGCACTTTTCAAGCCTGGGTTCCTTGTAAAGCCCGCTGTCTGTAGCAAGAAAGAAAGAAAGAAAGATATACGCTTGCCGTTCGGCCGCATGCAAGGAAAGAGCCTCCCAATGGCTCCCACCGATAGAGGGCATCTTTACTCCACCCCGGCCACAAGGATTCGATCTGTCTGTAGCACTAGGGTTCAAGGTGCCAGTTAGGGAGAACATGCCCAATAAACCGCGGCATGGACCCTAGTTTTTACCACCAAAACTCCACATCTGACCACCCACTGCACCAAATTGGGCGCTTTTTGGTGATTTGGGGTCTTTGTAACAAAAACATACCATTGCAAAAAAATTGGAGTGAAAAGACCCAGTGGTTGGTGTTATGTGGCGATTTAAGCCGTTTTCCCATATTTTATGGACCTTTTTCCTTATGGACGGTGGGGGTCGGCCCTTTCATAATACAACGCTTGAGGTTTGAGTTGCGTAGCTTTTCCTTTATGGACTGTCATGCTGAATCACCGTTACTGCACATTTACTGTTCTCTAAGCAGGTAACACATCTCCCTGTGGTGGCGCCATGAAATACTTTACGTCCAGGGTTGCCAATATCCATGCAACAAAGGACGGGTACACTCGAGCTGTTGGCCGGAGTTGCGAGTGTACCAGATTCTGCTCTTCTTCATGTTGCTGCTAAGCTGCTCTTGGCCTTGCTGAACAGTGCTGGCTTGGCTGCAGCACGCAGAGAATGTCTGGGGCAGACACAGCGATTGGACCAGCTTCACCAGGTTAGGGTTACATCAGATCTGTCTCTAGAGACAAGGCACCCCTGGCACAAGGCCAGGGATGACAGAAACAACGCCAAACTTCAATGGAAGGTGGAACAGAAGGTTGAATAAAAGAGAGCATCCAATTAAAGAACCCCACTTAAACACAGGTCACACCTCACACACTAGGTTGTGCAATGATTCAGCAATAACCACGATTTAACGTGACAGGACTTTTTTTTGTTTTTAAAAAGGTCCATAAAGATATCCCAATTTTTTCTGCGTAACTCGCACACCTCAAAGCAATCGCAATAGAGAGAGCATGTTCCTCGTCTTTGACTTCAGCACACACATCAAAGTAAAAAAGTAAGTCTACGCTGGACAGCAACCAGCGTGCATTTAGGAAAGACCCAACAGGCAGCACTGAGACTGACAGTGAGTCCCACCAACTACAAGCATAGCTAGAAGCAACCAAGGTAATGTGGGTCCGGCGGGTTGTCAGCCATTCGTCCAGGTGTGCGCCTGGCTCTCCTGCAAGTAGCCCGTTCCACAACCCCCTCCCCCGATCCCCCATTGCTTAAGTTGCTAAAATGGATGGCATGTTTAGTATTGTCCATTTTTGTTAAGGTTTTGGCAGCATGAAGGTGAAGTTTGGTTGCAATATTGTGGGCCTTTTCTTTGGTTAAGCCAAGGTTGCAGGGGGGATCAATTGTGTAGGGGTTGTAGATAGTTCAAGCAACTCCAATTAGGATAGTGTGTAAAATGACTCTGTTATTACGGTGTGTGCCTCGAAGGTTTTATTGTGCGTAAGTTCTCAATTGTGTCTATGTGTTGGTTTTGTGCAGTCAGGAGAGTTTGTTCAGGCTTAGTGTCTGAGCAGAATTTCAGCTCAATGAGGTGAATGTATCTGTCTTTGGGGTTCATGTCCTTTGGGTGGTTGGTGGAGTCTCTGCCTTAAAGGGGTAGGACTATAATGCCATTAGGGCGACTGAATTGTGTATTTGGTGGCCGTCCAGATGGGAAGACCCAATGTGGGATGTTTCTTTGGACATCATCAGGAATTTCCATACCCAGGGAGCGCAGTCTGCATCCATAGTAGAAATGCAAGGTCCAAAGTTTCCTTTGCTGAGTGCTTCACCACACATGCTCAGTGCTTGATGATGACAATTTATGTTCATTCTGTTGATGTGTGGGTGGGTGCATCTGAGTAGGGTATGAGAGGTGCTATCAGGTGCACCACAAAGAGGGCAGAGGGCAGGCCCAGGGTGGCCACTGTTGCGTGTGGCATGCTTGCCATTGAAGAGGGTGTCTGCTCGATAATTCATATTCTTTATTTACTCTTTAATGGTGACAGCTTTCATATGCCAGAAAGCATTGCTGATCTTGAGATTGACAGTGGGTTGGTGATTGGTCAGCCTCCGCAAGTTTTGCAATTTGTGTAGCTGTATGTGTTAGTGTTTGCTGTCCCCAGCTTGTGCTTGTCATGCATGATTTGTTTTAGTTTGTCTTGGAGGTCTGGAAGGGCCCAAGCTCTGTGTGGGAGCCAGGTTTTTGAATTGGTTTAGCAATCCAGTAAAGATGGAAAAAAGGATCTTCTGTCTGGTTGAGTGAGGTGCCAGCTTCGTGCACACTCGTTACAAATATTTGAACCACCCAGCCATTTACAAGATTAAGCCTTTGAGCAGTGGGCATGAAGCCTAAACCTACTCATATTCCTCGTGACTCCTTTATCCAGATCCTTAAATAGATATGATGGGGTACAAAAGGGAGCACGTGCCGCTTGATTGCATGGTTTTCCACACCAACGATGGTCACTGCTTTCCTGTTCATCTCTCAGGGACTGAGGGCATCCGCTTCCCTCCAAACCTTTTGCTGTCTGTGCAGTTAACTGACTGCACTGTACACTTGGCATACAGTCTCTCCAACCATTTATTTGTGTTATGTCAAGGTCAAAGTACTTAATAGCATTGATAGCATGGCCAGCTGTTGTTTCCTTTGCAGGCTTCTGGGCTGAGGCCTTTCTGTAGTTCCGGACCTAATTAGGGCTCTTGTAAGAGCCTTGGCATAGTGAGCTGAGGGGGGTGATGGCAGGAGGTGTGAGCTCTGTCATTATGTGAAGCAATGTTTCCTCCATTATGTATGGTTATTCAATCGTGTATCTAGACTGTGAGGATTGTTTTGGGCAAGTAGGAGGGGTGAGCATAGTGCCTGCCTGCCTGCCTGGGATAGATCTCACAAAGATTACATCAGGGCGGCTCTGGTGCCGGGCAGAGGAGCCAGTACCATTAGGAAAAACCCAGTCTGGAATGGCTCGTGAGATGTTTTCTGGGACTTGTATCCCCTGATCCAAGAGTCTCTCATTACGGCAGGCATCCATACCAATAAGGGATGAGCCAAACCTGCCTTTGCTAAGGGCTTTAACACAGAAGCTAAGGCCAACATGGTGTCTGTTGGTGTGCATACCACTCATAGTTGGATTTGGACATCTGAGGACAACATGATTAATGCTATCCATGTCGTCACAGAGCGGACACCTTTCAGAGGTGGGAGATTTGTTGAATCTGATGGCATGCTTTTGTGTGTAGACTGTCCCTGTGCGGTATTTGATTACATTTATCTGTTGTTTGAGGGTGATCTTAGGAGTAGACCGGAAGGAGTTGCTGATTTCCTTGTTAGCAAGTTGACAGGTTGGGTTGCGAGCTTCTATATTAGCAGTGGTGATTGGGGAAGTGGGTTGTATGGCATGGTTGAGCCTCTGCCAGCTATTGTAATGGTAGCCAGAGATATCAGCAGAGCCTAGCTTGCGCTTTTTGTGCATGTGCAATTTAAGTTGGTCGGTCAGATTGTTGAGGTAGTGGGTTGGGAAGGAGTGGGAGCGGTGCCTGCCACCATTTTGTGCGTGAGAAGTCTTCAATGAGAGCCAGTAGTTATTGTGGAATGGGTCTTTGGCACCTGGCAGTGCAATGTCCGTGGTGTCCGAGAGTGCTGCAGTGCGTGCGCAGGCATCAGCCCCCTCGTTGCCAATGATGCCAGAGTGGGCTTTGACTTTGTAAAAATGAATAGGATGAGGGGAGTGCTCTAAAATGGTTGATATAGCATGAATGAGCTCTGCTGGGCCCAAGCATTGCCTATGCCTTTCCAGTCACACCCTGCTCTGAGAATGATCCTGCATGCTGGGATAGACTTGCCCTTAACACCATTAAAGAGAGATACAAGCTCTGGCAGTGCACTGCCACAGCCATCCTGCGGGAAGACAAAATCAACTTTGGACTCGGATGTACATCCATCGCCGTAGAATATAATGCGAGGTGTGCAGCGGCCCTCACCACTAGCCTCAATAACACCGGCAGACACGGCCGGATCACCAAGTCATTACTGGAATCCCAAATCCATCAACTCAGGTACTATACTCTCAGGAGCATCAACCCATCACACCACCACCCTAACTTCCTCCTCAAGCAATTACCCTATATGCTCCGTGTTAGGCAATACCTCTGCATCAACAACAGCGCTCTTGACATCTCCTATCAAGGTGCACCCTACCTTCTTTCCAGCATTACTCCCGTATTAAATACTCTCTCAATGCCAATGCAACCCACCCTTAGGACCCTAGCCTGCCACTGCACTTATCCCTTCATGGAACTAGGCATAACCAGGCTCTCCTCTCTGCTAAATGACAACCTCACCCATATTATTGACGGAAATAAACTCACATCCCTGTTTAGCCGCAAAATCAGGACCATATCGTGGCCCTTAATAAGCTCTCCCATGCTCTCAACACTCACAATCTGACATCTGATCTCATCAGCACAATCATACAGAGCCATGATATCTCACCCAATAAACCCCCTGAATCACGCTGCATAAATAACACAAAATATGCAGAATTGATGAAAACAGAACATACACCAGCAGGCTGGAACTGGTCAAAGCTTTGCACAGGGCATGCTCCCCCAAACCCTCCCAACTGCAACCCAGTCAATGAGGGCCATGCCCCTAACACACAGATACACCCTGACTCCAGGACTTACAGTAACCCCATCTTTGATGCTCAAGATATGGAAGTAGAAAATGCTCCCACCAGTAGCCAAGACAGCCCGTCCCCAAACAGTCAACCACATACAGAGGCGCACATGTGCCAAGACAGGCGCACTCGCAAAAGAAACAACTCTCATGTGGAAGGACCACAAGCACAAGCATATGACATAGACCCCACCCAACCCCTTCTGACACCCCTCACACAGGCCCTGCCCCTGGAACCCACACAGACCCCACAAATTGGGGTCAGGAGGCCCAGAGGGAGCCGAGATCCAACAACATACCTAGAATACCACACACAACCCATTATAACCCAATGCCCCCAACCTCCAAAAACACCAGGCACTGACGTTGCCCAGTGGCTATGGAACTATAAGCAGGACAAGGCTGCTGAATTGAGCGCAGAACAAGTTAGCAACACCATCTTCCGCTATGATCATGTCATCCTGAAAATTTTGGGCCGGGAAGAAAAGAAAAACTACGTAGGCAGAGGAAACTCTCCCTACATCAATTAAGGAAAAGGAGACACATTGGCTCAGAAGAGCCGTGAGTCCCCTCCACCGCGAAGCTACAAAAAGAAGACTCTAATGGGGATCTGGAGGGTTATTGGAAGCACCCAGCTCCATAACCAGGCTTCAAGAAGTATTCTTGTTTTCAATAGCACGTCTAGTGGTAACAAGCTTGTTGGCATACATGACAGAATGGGCATGAAGTTTGCGAGCAAGTTTATTGGCGCGTTGGTGGTCAAGTCCCAGTTGTTTAAACTGGTTAAGGGTGTGCTCAGTGTAGCAGGTCCCACCAACACCCAAAAGGATGGTGTGGAGAGTCACAACTTTTGTATTAATGAGTTTGCAGAGGTCTGCATGCTGCCGCTGTGCCGCTTGCGCCTCCAACTGCTGTCCAGGCCTCGTATCTTCACAGTACTCGATTTAAATCAAGTGCACATGCCGCTGTTTCACATTCAGTTGGTGGGGTTGCCTCACGCGGTTGGCTGTTGTGGTCCTCAGTGTGGGGTTGTGTCTGCTGCGTAACGCATGATGGTGTGAGCAGGAGGTAGAAGGAAAAGAAGTGGGTTTGGCTTTATAGGGAGTAATCAGTATAGCATCAGGACGGCTGGAAGTGAGTCTCGATCTCTTAGAAAATTTTTTTGGAAAGAGGTAAGGGGGTATAATTCTGTTTGATGCATGTGCAGGGATTTGAAGGTTGTGCTGCGCCAACCTATCACCACTACCTATGTCCATGTTAACCAAGCCTGCTCCCCAAGGGCTTTTGCTAAGAGCTTTGATGATCATTCTTCCAGCAACATTGTGGCGTTCAGTTTTCATGCTGGAGATAATATGATTTTGGCAGCCTGAAAGCATGTGGAGTGCGCTGTTTAATTGATGACAGCCTGTGAGAGGGCAAAGTGGGTAAGTGGACCTTTTGAAGCGAACCACATGTTTTTGGTTATAGAGGGTGCCAGTGCGATATTGTAGGATGGTGCGCTTCATGGGTGTGGATATACAGGACATGCTCCTAAAGGCATTGCTGATTTTCTTATCTACATGTGGTAACAAACTCTGATAATAAGAGTAGCAGCCTGTTTTGGGGTTGGCATATCCAAGTCTGTGTTTTGTATGCATATGAGACTTGAGAGCATTTTGAAGATTGGGGAGGTAGGTGATTTTAGGATTGGGTGTACGAGCTGTGGATGTGCCAGCATTGTGTTCATTTTTTTCCTCTTTGGCTAACCAAAATATATGAGAAAAAGGATTTCCGCCGGGGCCTGCGCTAGGGATCCCGGTATCAGCCACATTATTATTGGCTTGGCTTGCTTGATATTTTGCAATAGCATCTGCACATTCGTTACCAGCAATGCCAGCATGAGATTTTACTTTGTAGAAACAAATATTTGTTTGTGAGTTGCTAATGAGGGTAGATATGGTTTTTAGGACATCCCCTTGAATATGTTGTTTGTGCTTCTCTGGGTAAATAAGTTGTTTACGTATATGATGAAGAGAGGTGAGACTGTCTGAAGCAATGTGTGAATAAGAGTGCGTGATGGCAGCAGCAATTGCTGCTAATTCAGCTCGACATATGGTGTTGGTAATTCCAGCACCGTTGGGCTCGACAAAACTTCTGCTATCGGTGAGATGACAGTAGACTCCTGCTCCAATTTCTTGTATGCCATTCTGGATTTGACAACTACCATCAGTGTAAGCCCATGTCCTCCAGTCAGGGACTTTGAGCTTGAGGGTTGGACTAGATTGGTTAGGTACAAAAAGTTCTTCCTGGTTACCTCCGTGTGGAGAGGTAAGATATCTAGATATTTGTTGTTTGTCAGAGGGGAGGCGTTGGCATTTATTGAATCCAGGCATATCAGCATGCATTGTATTGAGAGTAGAATGGTTGCCTATACTGCGCAGCTTCCAGTTAACTTCTGGTACAGCCGAAGCCAGGCCTTGTAGCCAAGCTGGGTTATGATTGTTTAAATGAATCCTTGCAGCTGTGTTCCATAATGCAATAATTTGTAGGTCCCAGGTGTGCTGAGAAAGGGGTATTTCCTGGTTGATGGAGGATTGTGGATCGTTGTAGCACAGGTTGGTACGAGCGATGGTTCCAAGTTCACAACAGAGATGTGGATAGGCAGTGATGAGTTTGGAATAGGGGTTAGTTACCATGTATTGCCCCCATACAGGGAGGAACATGAAAGTAGCAGTGGCCTCTGTGTTGAGAATGGTTGAGTAGATAGCATGGCGTAAGGCCTGAGTCATAGCTTCCTCGGTGTAAATGGGATGGCAGACAAAAAAAACCGGAATATCTGGATGAGAGGGAGTTATGGTGGGCACCAAAGAGAGTGTCTCGGGGGTCAGTGCTCCAGTAATGTTGGTATTGTGGGTTGTGGTCCAGCGGGGAGGCCATTTTTTCTTGAGTTACCAGGGCCCATTCTTTAAGGGCAGCGTGGATGGGGGTTGGCAGGGCCCGCGAAAAGGAGTCTTTAATCTTTTTACTAGCGTACTTGTTTTCTAGCATAGTCTTGCGAGCAAGGAGCCCCTGCAGCTCAGATGCAAAGCTAGTAGGAGCAGGTGTTATGGCTTCATGCAATCCTGCAAGCTTGGCCCTATAGAAAGCCTTGTAAAGGATTTGAAATCGGCTAGGGGTTATCATCCCAACACATTTACCTTGTGTGTTGTAAACGCATGCCATGTATGCTTTGTAAATTTCTGGGAGGAGAAGGGGAGGTGGAGCACGAGAGGTGGGGCTTTGTGATTCAGTGTCTAGTGATGTTAGATTGGGGTTTTGTTTTACTTTGTACTTGACAAGTCAATGTCATGCAGCCAAAATTCACTGCAACGAGTGGGTCTGATGTCTACTTGTGGGTTGGTGGGGTGTATGTCTAAGGAATTTTTATTGCGGAGTTCTGTGTCTAGATTTTGCCTCCAAGTATTAATAGCGTGAGGCTTATCAAAGCCTTGTCTTTCAAGGTTAGAAAGGGCAGAGTCTGCTGTGGGTCGGGAAAGGTCTGGTTCACTTAGCTTGGCTTCAAATTCAAGCAGACGCTGTTGGAATTTAGGCCAGGTCTCTCTAGTTTCCTCAGGCTCCCAGGAGGGCATCCAAGTGACCATTATGAGCTCCTCTCTAGACTGGCATTCTCTGTCAATTTTCTGTGCATTGTTAAGGCCTGCGCAGGCGGGACAAGCCCATGTGTCAGCTGCATCTATCTCTTGTCTTTGCCCATCAGTATAGCAACCAAGTTCTTTCATGCATTTCCAGTGGTACGTTCGTTGGCAAACATCACAGATAAACATATCAAGGTAAGGAGGTTCAGAGTTGATAGGTTCATAGCCACCATGGTAATTGCATATTTGGCAGCAAGCACACTCAATATCAGTGCGAGCAGCAAGTGTGGTAGTTGCAGGCTGAAGGCCAGCTTTCTTGAAGAAAGGCAGGGCCCACTTCTCAATAATCATTGGGGCAAAATGGGTGTGGTATTGCACTTGGTGGTGGATGAGGATTCTCCTTCCGTCCTTTTTATTGACCATGCAGTTTCTCCAACCATCTATATGGGTTATGTCAAAATCATGGTTATATATAGCGTTGATAGCATGGCTAGCTGTTTTTGCTTTTGTAAGCTTGTGGACTGAGGTTTTCTTATAATTCCAGACCTCAGAGGCTTGGCATAGTGAGCTGAGGGGGTTGATGACAGGAGGGGTCAGTTCTGTCTCTATGTGAAGCAATTTTTTTCTTTTTGTATTTGTGGTTATTAATTTGTGTATCTAGGCTGTGTGGAGTGTTTGGACAGGAAGGAGGGTTGCGGATTTTGCCTGTATGGCCAGTATCTGTTGTGCATGGGGAGTTGGGCTGTGATGGGATGTAGTTAACAGTGCTTTGACTGGCATTAGCTCCTGGATTATTCTGGCTAAAAGGTTGAGACATGGGTGTGGAGGTATGTTTTAATGTTGAGCGTGTGCGCTTGCTGGGTGGCCCTTCCGTAGGTGAATCTTGTTGAGTGGGCGTCAAAACATTAAAGCTAGCAGTATTTTGTGTTGAGGCATGAATTATTTGTGTAGGAGTGATGCTCATCCTATAATTGGAGCGAGTTCTTTTATTAGGTGGCCCTTCTGTGGGTTTTGTTTCTTTGGCGGTCATTACTTCCTGAGTAATAGGACAAATTTCTTGTGTAGGAATGCTAACTATAGGGACAGACAAGGTAGCTTGGTCACGTCTGAGGCGGCGTCCAGTATGTTCGTGTCTGTAGTGAGATGTGGAGCGAGGTTGTGGTGATGGCACAACTTGTGTAGAAGGGGTGCTGTTTGGTTGGGAGCTTGCAAGAGGGTAGGTATGAATCAGGTTATCTGGTTCCACATTGAGGCCACTCACATGTGTGTTTTTGATAAGGCGGTAGTGTGCAAGAGTGTTTGCTTCAGTGTTTTTGTAGGCAATGTTTTTTTGGATGGAGGATGTATTCAACTCTTCTGTCTGGGGGAGGTTAACCAGTGCTGCCAGTCTGTTGAGTGCTATTTTATATTTAATATTGACCTTTTGGAGTATTTGGCTTGTAGCTGAGCTACTGTGATGATGTGAGTCTTACACGGGGATGTGAGTTTATTTATGGATTCCATTGATTCCAAGGCCCATTAGGGGTTGCATTATGCAGGTTATGAGGGAGGAGAGATTGTGGGGAGGTGGTTTATGCAGGGAGAGGGCTTCATGGATGAGGTTCAAGTCCTCATTGAATACAACTTCCTCGTCTTTCATGAGGTGGAGCTTACTAGAGTGGATACTGATCAATTGGCGGGCATGCATGCAAAAGTTGAGCTGGCGTCTTATGTGCAGATTGGTTCCTTCTCGTTTGGCAAGATAGGATGTAGATAAGAGCTTAAGGTCCGCTATTTGCTTAGTGAGGAGATTGAGGCTTATGGTGCGGTGTCTAGTTGAGGGATCTTCTAGGCTAGATGTGAGTGCAAAAGCCAGGCGTCTGGCAACATTTACGGAAATGCAAGAGATCCTCTCAAGAGAAGCAGCAAACTCAATACAAAGTCCAATGGCACCCTGTAACAATTGAAAAGTGGGCCTTACCCTTTTTCCAAAATGATGGGCTGAAAGTAGCCTATTCAAAGCATGTACTACATGCTAGGTAGTACCTAGAAGGATTAAAGAAGACCCGTGCTGCCAACTCTGCTGGAGCCCTGTGAGCAAAGAATACACCCATGAATCTCAATGCTAGAATGATCTGCCCACCTGTGATACCTGCTACCGCACTTACCATTGGGGCTGCCTCATAGATGTCAAAGCATGCTCCCAAAATGACCGGGCACTGAGCAAACCAAATGAGCACTGGGACTGCCCTGCGTGCGCCCCTCTGTCAGACTCCCAAAAAGCGGAAAGGATCAACTTCTCTGAAGATTGTGAAATGATCCATGTGGAATGGCAACCCAAATGGGAAGCTGCTGATATGTTACAAATGCATCCAGATTTACACGCCCATGTTCAAGCCTTTGAGGAGGAAAGGCTGGAACACACAGTAGACCCCTGGAATGATGAGGTAGACCTGGACAATCTTGTAAATCAAGGCTTTGAAGGCAATCCTCAAAGCCTACCTGACTCTCCATGGCTCTCAACTACCGGCTGCGCCATTCGCAAGAATGTCACCTTTGACTTCCAACCTACCAACCCCCAGACAGATATCATGCCAACATGGCAATGTGATATTATCATTAGAAGTGTTGACCTGATGAAGGAAAGTCTCCAACCTGACACATCTGATGAGGTCGCCATGCCAGCACAAATGCCGGAAGTTATCACCTCTGAATGTGCCTGTATCTACAATGCCCATGGCAACTGCGTTGGTATGCTGACTATAGACAGACTCCAGACCCTGCTTGAGGCTTTTGAAGCAGCCAAAAAGGCAGGCATCCACACCACCATCCAGCCCCCTGTCAAAGATACAGCAACTGAAATTATGGGACTGCTCTCACGTCAAAAGGCTCAACAGAAACATCTCTCTGCCCAGAGCAAAAAGGTCTACAATTCTAACACGCTAATCACACCTCCCCACATTCGATCAGCCCTACACAGATGGTGCATGGTCTCAACAGAGAGGTTCTCCAACCCTCTTGAGTTTGACTATACCTTCAACACTTACTTTAGCACAAGTAACCGTGACCAGGTCTTCGGGGCACACACAGACGCCCTCTCTGTACGCTACAATGGCTTCTTCTTCTGCCATCCCCCTCATGATGATGAAATTATGTTCAGACTCCTGCGCCACGCAGTACACTCCTCCCTCCAAACCACCGAGCCAGTTGCCACCTTCATGCTTCTGCCCCACTGGAGAGGCTTCAGCTGCAATGCCTACATGAGTTGGCTGAACCATTACCCAGATCTTGCAAAAGTGCTTGCCAAATTCCCTACAGGAAAAATCCAATTCCAGACACCCCAACACTGGTTTGATGTCATGCCTAACCCCACCCTACCTTCTTATCCTATGCAGCTCATTGTTGTCTGGAATCTTAATGCTAGAGAAGCACTCGACAGTGCAAACAAAGACTGGTTCCAACTCCTTAACCGAGATGTATCAGAAGCTCACCGGCTACCCCTGGATCGTCCTAATCCTGCCACGCCACTGCGTACCCACCAGCACCTTGCATCAAACACTTGGAAAAAGAAATTACAATCACTCCCCCCTGACACCCACAGCTGTTCACACAAGTGCCCTCAGGCAAGGGCAGCCTTCCTTCCTGCCAACTACAAGAAGATGTTCACACCTAAGATCAAAGACTGGAAAGAAATCACCTACACTGATGGCAGTGTAATCAAACACAAAGATGATGACTCCTCACCACTTTCTGGCTCAGGTGTTTACAAGCCGGGGAGGGACACTAGTCTACCCTCCCAACACTCGCAGCTGCACATAAATCCCAACGGCCGTGGACCTACAAATACCATCATCAGAGCAGAACTTGCAGGTATTCTTGTGGCACTCCAACAAGGGCAAACTGACATTGCCTCTGATAGTGCATCCTGCTTTTCCCAGATTTCTAAACAAACTCTCAATCCGATGCGCATGAGGTATCACCTACATGCAGAGCTCATTCGTGCTATATCAATCATATTAGAGCACTCCCCTCATCCTATTCATTTCTACAAAGTCAAAGCTCACTCTGGCATCATTGGCAATGAGGGGGCTGACGCCTACGCACGGTCTGCAGCCCTCACGGCCATCACAGATGTTGAACTCCCACATGCCTGGGACCCATTCCACAATTTATACTGGCTCTCATTGAAGACCTCACGCAGACAAAATGATAGTCTGCACCGCTCCCACGCTTTCCCAACCCACTACCTCAACAACCTGACCGACAAACTTAGATTACACATGCACAAAAAACACAAGCTAGGCTCTGCTGATATTGTCACGTTAAATCGTGGTTATTGCTGAATCACTGCAAAACCTAGAGTGTGAGGTGTGACCTGTATTTAAGTGGGGTTCTTTTATTGGATGCTCTCTCTTATTCAACCTTCTGTTCCACCTTCCATTGAGGTTTGGCGCTGTTTCTGTTATCCCTGGCCTTGTGCCAGGGGTGCCTTGTCTCTGATATAACCCTAACCTGGTGAAGCTGGTCCAAACGCTGTGTCTGCCCCAGACATTCTCTACGTGCTGCAGCCGAGCCAGCACTGTTCAGCAAGACCAAGAGCAGCTTAGCAGCAATATGAAGAAGAGCTAAGCCGGTGCACTCGCAACTCCAGCCAACAGCTCGAGTGTACCCGTCCTTTGTTGCATGGTTATAGGCAACCCTGGACGTTAAACCATCTCATGGCGCCACCACGGGGAACGTACTCGAGAACCGTCTGTGCCAAGCACAGGCGCATTCTGCGCAGCGGGGGTCCAAGCTGCCAGCGTTTGGGGTTACAGCTCAGCGGATGGGCGCGTGTCGACGCGTGTCCTTAGAGGCCATCGGAGTTTGGCCCTGGATGTGTCTGAGCATGGACACTGATTCTGGAACATGGACTGAAGGTTAGAAGGCTGGGGGGACGCTTGCACTGCCCTGCATGCCTGGTGGGTGACAGCAGCACTGGATGCAGGGGGGAAGCTACTCTTATGCTTGAGCATCACACAGCCAGGAGCATATGTGTTGGTATGTGTGTGGAGAATGTGGAGCCTTTGAAGGCATAACTTGTGAGCTGTGGCCAGATACATTGCCTTGCAGATGCATGATGGATTGTGCGCATTACTGAAGCCTGATTGTTTTTGGAAGCATTGAGCAGAGAGAGAACAGAGCTATAGGAGCACGAGAGTGTGCTGCCTTGATCATGCTGCTCCTGGGAAGAGCATGCCCCAGGGAGCGGCCGTGATTGTGGGCGTTCGTAAGAGGCTTCAGAACTGTCGTGTGAACTTGAGTTGTTATTTGAAGGCTGTGTGTTGAACCATTGGTCATGGGTTAGGGCTCAGGATGTGTCTATGTGAACATGCCACGCTCCTGGCAAAAACATTGCCATGTTTTATGATGCATCAGAGACAAACAATTTGCACAACCAGCATTTTTCTGTGAGCAGGAGAAACATTAAGCAACATTTCTGCCTTTATTGTCATTAATATTGCTTAATGGGGGGGATGTGATACCTGCTTCAAGAACAACAAATGTGCAATAACGGTGATTCAGCATGACAGCTGTCAGGTCAAATCGTGGTTTTTGCTGAATCACTGCAAAACCTAGAGTGTGAGGTGTGACCTGTATTTAAGTGGGGTTCTTTTATTGGATGCTCTCTCTTATTCAACCTTCTGTTCCACCTTCCGTTGAGGTTTGGCGCTGTTTCTTTTATCCCTGGCCTTGTGCCAGGGGTACCTTGTCTCTGATGTAACCCTAACCTGGTGAAGTTGGTCCAAACGTTAACGCTGTGTCTGCCCCAGACATTCTCTACGTGCTGCAGCCGAGCCAGCACTGTTCCGCAAGACCAAGAGCAGCTTAGCAGCAAGATGAAGAAGAGCTAAGCCGGTGCACTCGCAACTCCAGCCAACAGCTCGAGTGTACCCGTCCTTTGTTGCATGGTTATAGGCAACCCTGGACGTTAAACCATCGCATGGCGCCACCACGGGGAACGCACTCGAGAACCGTCTGTGCCAAGCACAGGCGCATTCTGCGCAGCGGGGGACCGAGCTATCAGCGTTTGGGGTTACAGCTCAGCGGATGGGCGCGTGTCGGCGTGTGTCCTAAGAGGCCATCGGACTTTGGCCATCGGACTTTGTGATACAGCTCAGCGGATGGCCGTCAGCTCAGCTGGCCACCGGACAGCTCAGCTGGCCATCGGACTTTGTGATACAGCTCAGCGGATGGGCACTTTGGGGTTACAGCTCAGCGGATGGGCGCGTGTCGGCGTGTGTCCTTAGAGGCCATCGGACTTTGTGATACCTGCTTCAAGAACAACAAATGTGCAATAACGGTGATTCAGCATGACATGTAGACACCTGAGCCAGAAAGTGTTGGGGAGTCATAATCTTTGTGTTTGATTACACTACCATCAGTGTAGGTGATTTCTCTCCAGTCTTTGATCTTAGGTGTGAACATCTTTTTGAAGTTGGCAGGTATGAAAGCTGCCCTAGCCTGGGGGCACTTGTGTAAACAGTTACGTGTGTCAAGGGGGAGTGATTGGAATTTCTTTTTCCAAGTGTTTGACGTTTAAACACAGACTTGGATATGCATATTGCAAGACAGGCTATTACTCTTATTACCAGAGCTTGCTACCTCACGCAATTAAGGGCATTAGCAATGCCTTCTGGAACATGCCATGTGTCTCAACCCGTATGAAACGCACAATCTTCCAATACCGCACAGGCACCCTTTACAACCAAAAACGTGCGGTACACTTCAAAAGATCCACTAGCCTTGTACGCACTCTCCCAGGATGTCATCATATGGATAGCTCCCTCCACATTCTCTCAGGTTGTCAATGCCCCGCCATTCGTAACATGGTAACTGAGCAACACAACATTGCTAGCAGAATGATTTGAAAGTGGTCAGCGAAGGCTCTTATGGGTCAAACCTCTTACAAATGGATGTAGGCAGCGCAGACCGTCTGGCTCAGCATGACATGCACATCACTGAGCAAGTCTCTGACCGTGTTATTCCTCCCTACCTCTTTGACCCCAGCATTCCTGATCGAGCTAGACGCACCTCCAGCTGCCCTGATGCTATCTTGGTCACTCCTTACCCTGCTAACCCAAACAGACCACCTCCTCCCTCCTCACATCGGGTACTCCGCAGTATGAGACGTAATGAAGTACCGGTAGTAAGAAGCAGCACAACTCCAGCCAGGCAACTTCATGGATTGAACGTCCAAGACTGCCATATTCACTTAATAGAAAACAAATACTGCAAAGATACGAGGCCTGGTGCCCAGCTAGAAGCCTCACAGCAACAACACAGTGAACTGTGCAAACAACTCCAAGGCGCTGAGATCACTCTCCACACAATCCTGCTGGGTGTGGGTGGGACTATCTATACTGCCCATACATTGGATCAATTAAAAAAACTAGGGATTGACCCGCAAAGGGCTACCAAGCTTGCACGTAAGCTCCATGCCCACTCTGTGCAATATGCGCAAAAACTTACCTCTAACAGGCGTGCCATTGGGATCATAAATACTCAACATAACTCTGATGCACTGGGACTGCATGCTTTCAGAAACCCACCAGAACCACACTAGCTTCCCTCTTACCCTCTGGTGGAGGAGACTCACGGCTCTTTGAGCCAATGTGTCTCCTTTTCCTTAATTGATGCAGGGAGTGTTCTCACTGCCTACGTCGTTTTTGTTTTTGTTTGTTTTTACATGAGCAGCCCCCAGCAGGGATCTCACTGAAAAAAGAAAGGAGCATTTTCTTTTCGACCTGCCCTACATTCCAGCTATCTAATACGTTCACAATGACTTGTGTCACCACCTCAATCCGCTATCGTATAGGTGGTCAGTATACGCGGCTCTCAAGCCTTCGTGTGGAAATCCCGCGGGACCAGGGTTCGAGTCCCTGTGGCGGAATCCTTTTAACCGACGATGTTTACAAAGGGTTTCTAGGGTCTTACATTGCAAGGCGCTGCCGAAGGCTGTGTTTAACAGGCTCATGGCGAAGCATGATCGACCAAAGTCAACACTTATGAAACTTAGTTCACTCTCTGACCAAAACCTTCATGAGCTATACGAGTTAGAAATTTGTAAAGCATTGATCTCCAGATCAGATTCAGGGAGAAAGGGTCACAATGGTTTCTAGAGGTTGGCCAACATCTCGTGGCTCTGGATGATCGCCACAGCAGGCGCTGGTGAAGCAATATCAACTAGACAACCAAATAGAAATTTTGGATATCTATGAGTCTTTCTTTAGAGAGCATTGATCTCGACATCAGTTCGAATGTGAAAGCTTGCCAAGAAAAGAACAAAGTCTGTTTTGTGGCCGGAAAAGAAAAGAAAAACTACGCTACAAAGAAGAAAGGCTAATGGGGACCTGGAGGGTTATTGGAAGCACCTGGCTCCATAACCTGGCTGTGAGAAGCATAACTGTTTTCCATAGCACGTCTGGTGGTTACAAGCTTGTTTGCATACAGAACAGAATGTGCATGAAGTTTTTTAGCAAGTTTATTGGCTCGTTGATGGTCCAATCCAAGTTGTTTAAACTGATTGAGGGTATGATCAGTATAGCAGGTCCCACCAACACCCAGAAGTATAGTGTGGAGAGTCACGACTTTAGCACTAACGAGTTTGCAGAGGTCAGCATGTTGCCGCTGTGCCACCTTTAACTGCTGTCCAGGCCTCGTGTCTTCACAGTACTCAATTTAAATCAAGTGCACATGCCGCTGTTTCACATTCAGTTGGTGGGGTTGCCTCACGCGGTTGGCTGTTGTGGTCCTCAGTGTGGGGTTGTGTCTGCTGCGTAACGCATGACGGAGTGAGCAGGAGGTAGAAGGAGAAGAAGGAGTGGGTTTGGCTTTATAGGGAGTAAGCAGTATAGCATCAGGACGGCTGGAGGTGAGTCTAGATCTCTTGGAAATTTTTCTTGGAAAGAGGTAAGGGGGTATAATTCTGTTTGATGCATGTGCAGGGATTTGGAGGCTGTGTTGCGCCAGCCAATCATCACTCCCTATGTCCATGTTAACCAAGCCTGCCCCCCAAGGGCTTTTGCTAAGAGTTTGATGATCATTCTTCCAGCAACATTGTGACGTTCAGTTTTCATGTTGGAGATGATGTGGTTTTGGCAGCCTGAAAGCATGTGGAGTGCGCTGTCTTATTGATGACAGCCTGGGAGAGGGCATTATGGGTTAGTGGACCTTTTGAAGCGCACTGCATGTTTTTGGTTATAGAGGGTGCCCGTGCGATACTGTAAAATGGTGCGCTTCATAGGTGAGGATATACAAGGCATATTCCTAAAGGCATTGCTGTTTTTCTTGTTAACATGAGGTAGTAAGCTCTGATAATAAGAGTAGTAGCCTGTTTTGGGGTTGGCATATCCAAGTCTGTGTTTTGTATGCATATGAGACTTGAGAGCATTTTGAAGATTGGGAAGGTAGGTGATTTTAGGATTGGGTGCAGGAGCTGAGGATGTGCCAGCGGTGTGTTCTTTAATTTCCTCCTTGGCTACCCAAAATAAGTGAGAAAATGGATTTTCGCCGGGACCTGCGCCAGGAATTCCAGTATCAGCCACACTATTATTGGCTTGGCTTGCTTGATAATTAGCAATAGCATCTGCCCATTCGTTGCCAGCAATGCCAGCATGAGATTTTACTTTGTAGAAACAAATATTTGTTTGTGAGTTGCTAACGAGGGTAGATATGTTTTTTAGGACATCCCCTTAAATATGGTTTTTGTGCTTCTCTGGGTAAATAAGTTGTTTATGTATTTGATGAAGAGAGGTGAGACTGTCTGAAGCAATGTGTGAGTGCGTGATGGCAGCAGCAATTGCTGCTAATTCAGCTCGACATATGGTGTTGGTGATTCCAGCACCGTTAGGCTCAACAAAATTTTTGCTGTCTGTGAGAGGGCAGTAAACGCCTGCTCCAATCTCTTGTTTGCCATTTTGGATATGACAGCTGCCATCAGTGTACGCCCATGTTCTCCTGTCAGGGACTTTGAGCTTGAGGGTTGGACTAGATTGGTAAGGTTCAAAAAGTTCTTCCTGATTACCTCCGTGTGGAGAGGTAAGATATCTAGATATTTGTTGTTTGTCAGAGGGGAGGCGTTGGCATTTATTGAATCCAGGCATATCAGCATGCATTGTATTGAGAGTAGAATGGTTGCCTATACTGCGCAGTTTCCAGTTCACTTCTGGTATAGCCGAAGCCAGGCCTTGCAGCCAATCTGGATTGTGGTTGTTTAAATGGATCCTTGCAGCTGTGTTCCAGACTGCAATAATTTGTAGATCCCAGGTGTGTTGAGAGAAAGGTATTTCCTGGTTGAGGCAGGATTGTGGATCGTTGTAGCAAAGATTGGTTCGTGCAATTGTTCCAAGTTCACAACAGAGATGTGGATAGGCAGTGATGAGTTTGGAGTAGGGGTTAGTTATCATGTGTTTTCCCCAGACAGGGAGGAACATGAAAGTAGCAGTGGCCTCTGTGTTGAGAATGGCTGAGTAGATAGCATGACACAAGGCTGAGTCATGGCATTCTCTTCATAGATGGGATGGCAGACAGAGAAACCGGAATATCTGGATGAGAAGGAGTTATGGTGGGCCCCAAAGAGAGTGTCTCGGGGGTCAGTGCTCCAGTAGTGTTGGTATTGTGGGTTATGGTCCAGTGGGGAGGCCATTTTTTCTCGGGTTACCAGGGCCCATTTTTTTAAGGGCAGTATGGATGTGGGTGGGCAGGGCCCGTGAGAAAGATTATTTGATCTTTTTGCTAGCGTACTTGTTTTCTAGCGTAGTTTTGCGAGCAAGGAGCCCCTGCAGCTCAGATGCCAGACTAGTAGGAGCAGGTGTTATTGCTTCATGCAAGCCTGCAAGCTTGGCCCTATAAAAAACCTTGTAAAGGATTTGAAAATGGCTAGGGTTTATCATTCCAATACATTTACCTTGCGTGTTGTAAATGCATGCCATGTACGATTTGTGAATTTCTGGAAGGATAAGGGGAGGTGGAGCTCGAGGGTGGGGGATTTGTGATTCAGTGTCTAGTGGTGTTTGATTAGGGTTTTGTTTTACTTTGTACTGACAAGGTCAATTGCATGCAGCCAAAATTCACAACAACCAGTGGGTTTAATGTCTACTTGTGAATTGGTGGAATGTCAAAGGTAACTTTATTGCGCAGTTCTGTGTCAGGTTTTTGCCTCAAAGTGTGAATATCATGAGGCTCTACAAAGCCTTGTCTTTCAAGGTTAGAAAGGGAGGAGTCTGCTGTAGGTCAGGTTCGCTCTGCTTGGCTTCAAATTTGAGCAAGCGCTGTTTGAATTTAGGCCAGGTCTCTTTAATTTCCTGAGGCTCCCAGGAGGGCATCCATTTGACTCTAATGAGCTCTTCTCTAGACTGACATTCTCTGTCAAGTCTCTGTGCATTGCTTAAGCATGCACAGGCAGGACAAGCCCATGTGTCAGCTGTATCAATTTCTTGTCTTTGCCCATCAGAGTAGCAGCCAAGTTCTTTCATGCATTTCCAGTGGTACGTTCGTTGGCAAACATCACAGATATACATATCAGGGTACGGAGGTTCAGAGTTAACAGGTTCATAACCACCAGGGTAATTACAAATTTGGCAGCAAGCACACTCTATATCAGTGCGAGCAGCAAGTGTGGTAGTCGCAGGATGAAGACCGGCTTTCATGAAGGGTGGCAGAGCCCACTTCTCAGTAATCATGGGTGCAAAATGGGTGTGGTATTGTACTTGGTGGTGGATGAGGGTTCTCCTGCCGTCTTTTTTTATTGACTGTGCAATTTCTCCAGCCATCTATATGGGTAATGTCAAAGTCATAATAAAAAATAGTGTTGATGGCATGACTAGCTGTTTTTGCTTTTGCAAACTTTTTGACTGATGCTTCCTTGTACTTCCAGACCTTAGAGGCTTGGCATAGCGAGCTGAGGGGGTTGATGGCAGGAGGGATAAGCTCTGCCTCTGTGTGGAACAATTGTTTCTTTTTGTTTTTGTGGTTATTGATTTGTGTATTTAGGCTGTGCGGAGTGTTTGGGCGGGTAGAAGGGTTGCGGGTTTTGTCTGTATGGCCAGTATCTGTTGTGCACGGGGAGTTAGGCTGCGCTGGGATGTGGTTAACAGTGCTTTGGCTGGCATTTGCTCTTCGATAAATTTGGCTAAGGGGTTGAGACATGAGTGTGGAGGTGTTTCATTATTGAGCGAGTGCGCTTGCTGGGTGGCCCTCCTGCAAGTGAATCCTGTTGAGTGGGCGTCACAACATTAGAGTTATCAGTATTATGTGTTGAGGTGTGAATAACTTGTGTAGGGGTGATGCTCAGCCTACCACTGGAGCGAATTCTTGTGCTACTTGTGTGGAAGGGGTGCTTATTGGTTGGGATGGTGCAAGAGAGTAGGTATGAATCGGTGTATTTGGTTCCACATTGAGGCCACTCACATGTGTGTTGTTGATAAGGCGGTAGTGTGCAAGAGTGTTTGCTTCAGTGTTTTTGTAGGCAATAATTTTTTGGACGGAGGATGTACTTAATTCTTCTGCCTGGGGGAGGTTAACCAGTGCTGCCAGTCTGTTGAGCGCTATTTTACATTTAACGTTGACCTTGGAATATTTGGCTCGCAGCTGAGCTGTCATGCAAGATCAGCGTCATTCACGTCTTATTGTTTCACCTAGGCATATCACTCACAAATGTTGTGCTTAACTTCCAGAGTCGCCTAAAGCCATGCGCCAAAGGACAAGTTCACTCGAAGCTGATGGATTGAGATGCGAGTATACTGAGCTCTACCCTCTTCCCTTCTCTTTCTTGCAATGCTAGTTCAATGCGTCCTTCTGCTTGCTCTGTTCTGATGCTCAAACACACACGATACGTACACTGGTTGCCAGCTGCCTTCCGCCAACAAGGTCCCTCCCCAAGGACTGCCTGTTTACGCTGTCATCTTCTCTACCCCGGGCACTTTACAAAAGGGTTTTGAGCACGTCTCTGATCAAATCCAGAAACAGAGAGAGTTCTCTAAAAACAAGGCACGATGCAGCCTTCCAGCAATAATAACCTCCAAACGAATAACTAACCCAAATACCCATGACTCAGCAACAACCATGATTTGACGTGACAGCTGTCATGCAAGATCAGCATCATTCACGTCTTATTGTTTCACCTAGGCATATCACTACCCCCCTGATTCTTGTCAAAGAGAAGCGCATGCGCGACGCAGGCAAGAATCATAAGTAAAAGGAAACCCCAAAACCCTGCTGACAATTCCAAGATCCGCAAGGATCGACAACAAAAGAAAATCCAATCCATGCAGCCAAGGCAGCCTCAACATTAAGGTCTGCATGCAGCCAATTGACAAAACTGCACAGAGCAGAGAGATGAACGATGGGCGCAGAACCTGGCTAAAAGACGCCCACCTAGCCCAAAGCTTCAGGCCCCACTTCTGTGATCTGCTCGTGAATGGTGCGCCAACAGACAAGACGCTCTGGCAGTGCCGGGGTGCCCTTCTAACTAAACTTATACCCGGTGCAGGACACACTGCCAGCCATTCACAATGCCATGCGTGCTCAAGTTCATACTGGCATTAGTTTATTACGCACTTCTGCTGAACTGAAACGTGCGTGGCTGCCATCCCCAAACTTGGCTTCAAAACATTTAATGCCACTGCTAGCTCTCAGAAAGCTGACAATTCCCAGCTTGGCCATGGTTCGGCCTCCTCGCCGCTCCTTGTGGACAATGGTGCGGCCTTCAAAGGCCTTTAGCTCCTGTTGCCTCCTTTTTCTACTGGCCTCATGACACATCCATGATGATGTTCGAGGATGGAGTATGTGTGGTTGTGTCTGTTGAAACACTGCTGCTGTCGCTGATGTTGGCACGGCACACAAAGTGTCTGGTCGGGGCAACAATGTATTGATGTCACTCCGGGCACTTAAGGCACAGGCATGCACACAGGCACAGGCACTCCAGACACGTAAGGCACAGGCACTCCAGGCAACACAGACACAGGAACGGGCACGGGCGCAGGCACTCCAGGTGCCACAGGCACAGGCACTCCAGGCACTCCAGGTGCCACAAGCACAGGCACTCCAGGCACTCCAGGTGCCACAGGCACAGGCACTCCAGGCTCTCCAGGTGGCACAGGCACAGGCACTCCAGGTGGCACAGGCACTCCAGGCACTCCAGGCGGCACAACAGGCACGGGCACTACACGCACTCCAGGTGCCACAGGCACAAGCACTCCAGATGCCACAGGCACAGGCACTCCAGGCTCTCCAGGTGGCACAGGCACTCCAGGCTCTCCAGGTGGCACAGGCACTCCAGGCACTCCAGGTGGCACAGGCACTCCAGGCACTCCAGGTGGCACAGGCACTCCAGGCACTCCAGGCACTCATGGTGCCACAGTGGCAGGCACTCCAGGCACTCATGGTGGCATAGGGGCAGGCACTCCAGGCACTCATGGTGGCACGACAGGCACGGGCACTACACGCACTCCAGGTGCCACAGGCACAAGCACTCCAGGCACTCCAGGTGGCACAGGCACGGGCACTCCAGGCACTCCAGGTGGCATAGGCACTCCAGGCACTCATGGTGGCACAGGCACTCCAGGCACTCCAGGTGGCACAGGCACTCCAGGCACTCCAGGCAAAGGCACAGGCACTCCAGGCACTCCAGATGGCACAGGCACAGGCACTCCAGGTGCCACAGGCACGGGCACTCCAGGCACTCATGGTGGCACAGGCACTCCAGGCACTCCAGGTGGCACAGGCACGGGCACTCCAGGCACAGGCACAGGCACAGGCACTCCAGGCACAGGCACTCCAGGTGGCACCGGCACTCCAGGCACTCCAGGCACTCCAAGTGGCACAGGCACAGGCACAGGCACTCCAGGTGCCACAGGCACGGGCTCTCCAGGCACTCATGGTGGCACAGGCACTCCAGGCACTCCAGGTGGCACAGGCACGGGCACTCCAGGCACAGGCACAGGCACAGGCACTCCAGGCACAGGCACAGGCACAGGCACTCCAGGTGGCACCGGCACTCCAAGCACTCCAGGCACTCCAGATGGCACAGGCACAGGCACAGGCACTCCAGGTGGCACCGGCACGGGCACTCCAGGTGCCACAGGCACGGGCACTCCAGGCACAGGCACAGGCACAGGCAGCATCTCGGAACAGGGGCACATGCTTCCCTCTTAGTATCGGGCCTGGTTCAGGATGTGTGCGTGCTCGAGCCAACCGCAAATCAGGGATTGATACCCCATCATGCACACATCTTGGACATAGCCATTCATCCTTGGGAATCGTTGCAAGTGGTGGCTGTAAGCACATGGTGTGCCATCCAGTTCCACACCCATCACACAGAAGCATCTTCTCCTCCTCATCCATAAAAGCACAGATCTCACATGCCAAGTTTTTATCAGGCCTGGCAAGTGAGGGGTCTAAGGTAGGATCAATATCTGGCAGGTGGCATGGTGCCAAATTACAGACATTATTTGCTAACGTGCTCCCACATTTTCCTTGCAGAAGCACAGCACCATTAGGGTTTACTTTCTTTACCCTATAAATGCCCCTCTTGGCAGGTATCTGCAGCATACTATCTAGCACTCTGTGCTTCAGGTAAACAAAGTCTCCAGCATTAAAGTGCCTGATAGACGGTAAATACCCCCCACTCCTAATGGTAGCATATCACAAAGTGTCGCGGTGCTGGGCAATCTTTAAAATCTCTCCTGCTATAATCCCTATCTTCTGCGCTAGTTGCGCTCTAGCCATGACACTGCAAGGCACATTCTGCACATCCTGCAAGTCCAAATCCTTTGAAAATCTATGCACATGCGCTGGAGGTATCACAGGGTTTCTAGCATAAAGCATATAATATGGAGACATCTTGGTGGATGCCTGTGTGCTGCAGTTATAACCAAGCAGGATCCATGGCAAAAATTTGTCCCACAGAGATGGTGTTGCGCTTGCCTCACATACTTTGCGCAAAGCTCTCTTAACAGTTTGCACAGCTCTTTCTGCCAACCCATCAGCTTGAGGATGGTTTGGTGCAGTAACCCTGTGGTCAATCATGTTCTTCTGTAGCAGCTCATCAAACTCTCCTGCAAATTCTGCGCCTCCATCAGTGACCACTTCTGCACAATTACCAAAGCGACACAACACTCGTTCCAGAAAGACTTGGGCAGTTGTAACAGCCGACTTATCTGGAATAGGTACGGCATCCACAAATTTGGTGAAATGCTCCACCAAAATCATCACGAACTTGTAGCCTGATTGGGACATGGGGTTGAAAGAACCGGCCAAGCCTACCCCCCAGCGGTAAAATATACCCTGCACTGGTAAAGGTTGCAGTTGCGGAGCAGAGGCATTGAATGCTGTATTCACCCTGTCACAAAGTGCACAGCGTTTGACAAAATGCTTCACATCTTGACCCATACCAGCCCACCAGTAATACGGCAGCAGCAAGGCAGTTGTCCTTCTCACTCCAAAATGCCCATGCTGTTCATGCGCTTGCTTGATCAAGTCAGCTTGCTTGGCAGGGTGAGGCACAACTCTTGATTCTCCAGTACTTAATAATCTGTGCAAGACTCCGGCTTTAAACTTGTAAACTTTAGAGCGCCTCTGTGCTCTCCACTTTTCATGTGCAGGTAAATCTTCAGGAACACTTCCCTGAGTGATGTAGTTGATGGTAGTGGTGTCAAGCCAAACGTCCACTGGTCCTGAGGCACTCTGGTACTTCTCTGCTGCTTCAGCAGCCTGCGCTTGTACTTGCTGGCTTGAAGGTAGTGGCAGTTGGGTGGTGTTGCATGACAAAAATGATGCAGTTAATTTTGGAAATACACCCCCCTGGCATGCAGCATCCACACAACTGTCAACGCGCATATTTGGAGGGCATAGTTTAGAATGTTGCACAAATGAGGTGCTGAAGCAAGAAATAGGGTTATGTGCCTCATGAGCGTCATGCGGATTGGATATCATATCCAACTCGTTAGGGCTGTAAGTGTCAGACATATTAGCCTGGAAGGGCAGGGTGTGCAACACATGTAACACCTGGCTTGTGCTGAATGATCGCACAATGTCTAACTGCACAGTGAGAGTGCAACGCAAGGCATTTTGGTGCTCATTGTGCAAGCGGGCTCCAGAGGTATCCTCTGTGGATGGCCTAGGCATGCGGCTGAGGCAATCAGCATTTTGGTGATGTGCTCCAGGGCGATGCACAACTCTGAATGTGTATTGCTGTAAAATGATGGCCCAACGTGCCAGCATGCTAACCAGTGTATTGTTTGTCAAAAGGAAGCTGAGTGCTTGATGATCTGTGACCAAAATAAACTCCGTACCGTGTAAATAGGTATGAAATGTTGAGGCACGATGCAGCCTTCCAGCAATAATAACCTCCAACCGAATAACTAACCCAAATAACCATGATTCAGCAACAACCATGATTTGACGTGACAGAGCTACTGTGATGATGTGAGTCTTGCACGGGGTTTTAAGTTCATGGATCTTGTTAATACCAAGGCCCATGAGGGGTTGCATTATGCATGTTATGAGGAGGAGAGGTTGTGAGGAGGTGGTCTATGCAGAAATAGGGCTTTCTAGATGAAGTTCAAGTCCTCATTGAACACATTTTCCTCATGTTTCACGAGATGGAGCTCACTAGAGTGGATACTGATTAACTGGCGGGCACACATGCAAAACTTGAGCTGGTGTCTTATGTGCAGATTGGTTCCTTCTTGTCTGGTAAGATAGGATGTAGATAAGAGCTTAAGGTCCGCTATTTGCTTAGTGAGGAGATTGAGGCTTATGGTGTGGTGTCTAGTTGAGGGATCCTCTAGGCTAGATGTGAGGGCAAAAGCCAGGTGTCTATGGTATTCTACACAAATTGAGGTGCGCCCTAGTCCAAAGTTATCAGAATCTTCCCGAATCATACCTGCTGCTGTGCTGTTCCAGAGTTTGTATTTATGTTTGATAATCCTGTCTATCATGGTATCCCAAATGATGAGGTCTGCTGGTGTGCAAGGAGTAACTGCAAAAGCATAGGCAAGGCTAGGGATAATGGCTGTATGGACAATGTCAAGCGTTTGACATGGGGAGGCATAGGAGGAGTCAAGGTTATCAAGCTTATTTCTGAGGTGACAGGTCATGCATTGAATTTGATGCTTCCAATTTAAGTCCATGGTGATTTGAACTCCAAGATAAAGGAAGGGTTCATGTGATGCAAGAAACTGGGCCTGTTGTCTTTAGATTTCTATTTTTCCTTCGAGTTGTTGACAGAGAGCTTGAGATGGTGTCACCCCATTTTGATCTTTTGCAGGATGACTGTGTATAATGCCCGTTGCTTTAGTTTTGCTGCCAGATATAATTAGTGCAGCCCAGTCAGAGTAGAGAGTGAGTTTCTTGGCTTGTACTTTGAGGTCCTGGATTGTGCTAGTGGGGCTGAGAAGGTCGTCAGCAAAGGCAGCGCTGCTTTGCACATTAGCAAGGTGAGTATCAGTGGCGTTTTGGCCTGGGATGCAGCCGTGTTTGTAACCGCGTCCTCCTACATGTAGCCATCTCAAGAGGGGTTCCATGTAGAAGAGAAATAGGAAGGGCGAAAGTGTATCTCCTTGAATTGTACCTCTTTCAACAGGAATTTTTACAGTGGTACGTCCTGAGGGCAATCTAACTTGGGTGGTGGCGCTTTTTTAGAGATTTTTGACAGTGTCGATAGCATCAGTGGGGAAGCCCAAGTCATACATTATCCAGAGCATCCTGTCATGGTCAGAAGTGTTGAAAGCGGAGGTGAAACCTACAATGAGGGCGTAGATATCTTTCCCAAAAGTTTTAGCGTCTTCAAGTCCCATGATGACATTCTGGAGCTGGTGGATGGTGTTTTTTTGATTACAGAAACCAGCTTGAGTAGAGCTCAGTAGAGAGTGTGCTTCTGCAAATTCATAAAGTGTATCAGTGACCGTTCGGGTCCACAGTTTGTATAGCGTGTTGGCAGGCCCAATGGGCCTGGTCTCTTCTCCCTTGTTTTTGTCAATGAGGATAGTCTCACTAGTCTCCAGGATACCGGGGTGAGACGGGTGGCCCACATAATAATGAAGAGTTTGTGGGTGCTCTCTTGGATTTCAGGGGAGAGCATCCTGAGGATCTAATTTTCTACACCATCTGGACCTGGTGATTTGCTATTACTAAGGGTTTTGATGCATTCATTGAAGGCGCTTTTATCCATGATTTTGGAGTGGAGCCATTTCCTTTTATTTTTGCCTTCAAGTTCTCCTTTAGTAATGTGTGATTGTAGAGTAAAAGGATTGGGCACTTGTTCAAATCTACCAGCCTGCTCCCAGGGATAATTACGCGGCGCTTCTTCTGGGAGGTATTTGCCATGCTTGATGGTAACTGCCTTCATAGCTTCAGTGTAGTAGTTTTCTACGATTTGGGCCTGCTTGGTAGGCTCAGTTTCAATGTTGCCAGTCTCTGGATCTCGCAGCGCTTGAAGGCCAACTCTTGGTTGTGCATTCTTATCTTTAAAAAAATCCTTGTGTGCTCGCTTAGGATTTGTATTGATTGTTTTTTTGCAGTTTTTTACGTGCCATGTTACTATTTTCTCTGTTGCGAGTTTCATCAATATAGGTAATAGCTTGTTTGGCGGTGTCAGACAGCTCCTCCAGCGGTTGGAGGGGAGGGAGATCAAGCTCAAGGCTGTTGAGTTTAAAAATGCCTGTATGGGGGAATTAGTTTTCCCTTATTTTTTTGCAAGATGGTTGAGGTACTGTCTGTTTGGATGATGGCAAGGGATGTGGACAAGGACTGGATAGACCTGATAAGGCTAAGCTTCTTTTTCAAGTGACACCGCTTGTTGCTGACAGTCCTTGGATTGTAGTGGTTGTTGTTAGGAGATATGATTTTTGTGCTACAGACTTTGAGTGCTACTTGGTAGGAGGAGTGAATGAGGTCAGAAATGCCTTTTGCCAGGACTTCAACTGCCTCTGCAGCAGGTTTGTTACAGAGTGTCTCAAGTTTTTTAGTGTGCTTTGCAGATGTGCTCTTCAGGTTGTTGAGAAAGGTTGTGGCTTCTGTATGTGCAGGGTCAAGGATTTGGAGGATTCCTATGTGCTCTTTAGGTTGTTAAGAAAGGTTGTGGCTTCTGTATGTGCAGGGTCAAGTTTTTGGGGGATCCCATGTGCAGGGTCTTGTAGGGGTTGTGCAAAAGTTGTACGGTCAGGTTCGCTGAGTGGGCGAATCAAAACTTTCTGAGAGCTTTGAAAAGGGGAGTGTGTGTTAACAAGGACAGGAATGTGAATTTGAGAGCGCTGAGGGGTATGTTGGCTACAAGTGGGGCATGGTCCCTGAGAGAGCCTAGTTCATGGGTAGTGCAGGGAGGGCATTGATGTGCAATTTCAGAAGAAAGTATGATATCGTCAATACGGCTAAAGGTGTAAGTATTATTATTGTTATTATAAACTTTGCCAGGAGGTCTTTTTTCCTGGTGGTGGTTTTAAGGTCTATTAGTTTCCTCCTTACAGGGAGAGAAGTTGTTAGAGAGGAGGAATTCACAGTGCATTCTATCAGCCTGGTAGGACGTGTTGCTGGTGCGGTCGCTAGCACAAACTGTAGCATTCATGTCCCCAATAATGATGGGAGCGCAGTTGCTGTAAGTGTTTATCAAAGTCTTGATGTGTTCTTGCATTTCAAATCTGCTAGTGAGGGCTTCCTGAGAGCTACCTGAGGGGAAGTAGGTGCCCAGCAGTAGAAGATTGGCATTGGTACCCTGGAGTATGACAGAGGCAATTCTTCCTTTAGAGTCGAGACAGGCTGGAGAGCATTGTGTGGCTAATGCTATAGTGTCACGAACGCAAATTGTGGTGCCACCAGTCCAGTCAAAGGTTGACCAATATCTGTAATTCTTAAATAGGGTCTCCATCCAAGCACGAGGTTTGTTATTTCTGCGGAGTTTGGTTTCAGTGAGGACTGAGATATCTGGATTTTGGGTGGCTATGGTATGGCGGAGGTCCCAGTGGCTTTAAAAGAGACCTCTGACATTCATGGTCATGATTTTAAGCGTACTTAGAGCTGGGTAAGGTGTTATCTGGGGATTTTCGTATCAGAATAATTGATGTTGGGTTGCAGGATTGGCTGGGTAGGGATCTCAACTTTGCAGTTTTCATGAGGCTGTGTGGTGGGGGTAGCTGGAGAGTATTGAATTTTTGTGGGATCTGGGGTAGTATCTCTGTGAAAAGTAGTAATACCGTACACGAAAGTACTAGGGTCGAATGGGATAGAGCTGTCTGCAAGGTGCAGGTCGGAGGTAGGGTCCAGGTCGTCCCAAATACTCTTTTTTTTGAAAAGCGAGTATGCTTCCTTGGAGGCTTTTCCAATCGTTGTTAGTTAGGAGGCGTACTGGATGGTCCTTGAGGGAATCTAAGATGTGCCATGTATAGCCTCCTTCAGAGGAGGGGGCCGTGCAAAGGCTCCTTTTTAGACTCACAGCATGCCCTCTTTTATTATCATGGGCAGTGGTAAGTATAACAGCATCTTTGTAAGCTGCAGTGAGCAGATTGCTTTCAATCAGGCTTTGAGTAATTTGGCCCGTGGTGCGGTGGGGGTGGGCATATTGAAATAGGTATTTCTTATCTTGGTCCCAGGGTAATTTGTTTAGGTAATGGTTGAAGATGATGTTGACATTTCCAGATCCATGAGTATAATAGCGACTCAGGTTAATTTGCTTCTGTAGATTGCGGTTAACTAGGGTATTTTCCATGTGGCGGATGTGAGAGAGGACACTATGGCCAGAGACAATATGCTCACCTAGGGCCATATTAAAGGAGTGGACTAGACAGAAGGCCTTCTCTTGTTTTTCCTTGTAAGGAAAATATAGGGGGATGGGAGTATTTTCTCTCATGCTATCACTTATACGAGAGATTTTGAAGGCAGTGAAGGGGGGTAATTCCCTTGTAGAAAGGAGATTGATAGGGTTTTATTTTAGGGAGTCTAGAACCTTCCAGACTCCCTGGAATTTTTTAATGGCAAAAGCATGGTGGTGGCTGCGGCAAAGGAAAGCATTACAACTATGCTGACGAGCATGGTGATTGAGGGTATCCCTGATATGGTTGCTGGTACTGTGTCCAAAATATGCTATTTCAATGTAATGGAGGTTGTTAGAGAACATCCATTGTCCAGGGGCGTTATCAGAGGAGCCTGCACCTGGTTCATAGGCACACAACCATCCCGAGCTTGGATCATTTCTATGTTGAATGTTAATGAAGTTTTCTAGGGATTCTGGCGTGACGATGCACGCTCTGAAAGCATTATTTATAGCGTGCACTTGGCAGTGGTAGCTATTTTGACCTTGTTTGTCGAAATATAAGCTAGGGGGTGAGCCCCACTTCATGAAAGGGAGGATCATAGTCAAATCATTGTTGTAAACATTTGGTATTCTTGATATTATCATTACAGCCACATTGCAGGTGAGGGAAGCTGGCAGTGTTGTCATGAGAAGGAAGCAATGTCAAGCCGGGCATGTCAAGCCGGGCATGCCAGAAGTAAAGCGTTAAAAAAAGGTTGATAAAAATATCCTAGTATTTTCAAAACCCAAACCCACTCCTTCTTCTCCTTCTACCTCCTGCTCACACCATCATGCGTTATGACACAACCCAGACACAACCCCGCCCTGAGGACCACAACAGCCAACTGCGTGAGGCAACCCCACCAACTGAATGTGAAACAGCGGCATGTGCACTTGATTTAAATCGAGTACTGTGAAGACACGAGGCCTGGACAGCAGTTGGAGGCGCCAGCGGCACAGCGGCAGCATGCAGACCTCTGAAAACTCATTAATACAAAAGTTGTGACTCTCCACACCATCCTTTTTGGTGTTGGTGGGACCTGCTACACTGAGCACACCCTTGACCAGTTTAAACAACTGGGACTTGACCACCAATGCGCCAATAAACTTGCTCGCAAACTTCATGCCCATTCTGTCATGTATGCCAACAAGCTTGTTACCACTAGGCGTGCTATTGAAAACAAGAATACTTCTTGCAGCCAGGTTATGGAGCTGGGTGCTTCCAATAACCCTCCAGATCCCCATTAGAATATTCTTTTTGTAGCTTCGTGGTGGAGGGGACTCATGGCTATTTTGGGCCAATGTGTCTCCTTTTCCTTAATTAATGTAGGGAGAGTTTCCTCTGCCTACGTAGTTTTTCTTTCTTTTTCGTTCTCAGGTTGTCAATGCCCCGCCATTCGTAACATGGTAACTGAGCAACACAACATTGCTAGCAGAATGATTTTGAAAGTGGTCAGCGAAGGCTCTTATGGGTCAAACCTTTTACAAATGGATGTAGGCAGCGCAGACCGTCTGGCTCAGCATGACATGCACATCACTGAGCAAGTCTGACCGTGTTATTCCTCCCTACCTCTTTGACCCCAGCATTCCTGATCGAGCTAGACGCACCTCCAGCTGCCCTGATGCTATCTTGGTCACTCCTTACCCTGCTAACCCAAACAGACCACCTCCTCCCTCCTCACATCGGGTACTCCGCAGTATGAGACGTAATGAAGTACCGGTAGTAAGAAGCAGCACAACTCCAGCCAGGCAACTTCATGGATTGAACGTCCAAGACTGCCATATTCACTTAATAGAAAACAAATACTGCAAAGATACGAGGCCTGGTGCCCAGCTAGAAGCCTCACAGCAACAACACAGTGAACTGTGCAAACAACTCCAAGGCGCTGAGATCACTCTCCACACAATCCTGCTGGGTGTGGGTGGGACTATCTATACTGCCCATACATTGGATCAATTAAAAAAACTAGGGATTGACCCGCAAAGGGCTACCAAGCTTGCACGTAAGCTCCATGCCCACTCTGTGCAATATGCGCAAAAACTTACCTCTAACAGGCGTGCCATTGGGATCATAAATACTCAACATAACTCTGATGCACTGGGACTGCATGCTTTCAGAAACCCACCAGAACCACACTAGCTTCCCTCTTACCCTCTGGTGGAGGAGACTCACGGCTCTTTGAGCCAATGTGTCTCCTTTTCCTTAATTGATGCAGGGAGTGTTCTCACTGCCTACGTCGTTTTTGTTTTTGTTTGTTTTTACATGAGCAGCCCCCAGCAGGGATCTCACTGAAAAAAGAAAGGAGCATTTTCTTTTCGACCTGCCCTACATTCCAGCTATCTAATACGTTCACAATGACTTGTGTCATCACCTCAATCCGCTATCGTATAGGTGGTCAGTATACGCGGCTCTCAAGCCTTCGTGTGGAAATCCCGCGGGACCAGGGTTCGAGTCCCTGTGGCGGAATCCTTTTAACCGACGATGTTTACAAAGGGTTTCTAGGGTCTTACATTGCAAGGCGCTGCCGGAGGCTGTGTTTAACAGGCTCATGGCGAAGCATGATCGACCAAAGTCAACACTTATGAAACTTAGTTCACTCTCTGACCAAAACCGTCATGAGCTACAAGAGTTAGAAATTTGTAAAGCATTGATCTCCAGATCAGATTCAGGGAGAAAGGGTCACAATGGTTTCTAGAGGTTGGCCAACATCTCGTGGCTCTGGATGATCGCCACAGCAGGCGCTGGTGAAGCAATATCAACTAGACAACCAAATAGAAATTTTGGATATCTATGAGTCTTTCTTTAGAGAGCATTGATCTCGACATCAGTTCGAATGTGAAAGCTCGCCAAGAAAAGAACAAAGTCTGTTGTGTAGCCGGGCATGCCAAAAGTAAAGCGTAAAAAAGGTCGATAAAAATATCCTAGTATTTTCAAAACCCAAACCCACTCCTTCTTCTCCTTCTACCTCCTGCTCACACCATCATGCGATATGCAGCAGACACAACCCCGCGCTGAGGACCACAACAGCCAACCGCGTGAGGCAACCCCACCAACTGAATGTGAAACAGCGGCATGTGCACTTGATTTAAATCGAGTACTGTGAAGACACGAGGCCTGGACAGCAGTTGGAGGCGGCACAGCGGCAGCATGCAGACCTCTGTAAACCTCATTAGTGCAAAAGTTGTGACTCTCCACACCATCCTTTTTGGTGTTGGTGGGACCTGCTATACTGAGCACACCCTTAACCGGTTTAAACAGCTGGGACTTTTGTAGCTTTGTGGTGAAGGGGACTCCCTGTCATGCTGAATCATCTTCACTGCACATTTACTGTTCTCAAAGCAGGTAACACAGTGCTGGCTTGGCTGCAGCACGCAGAGAATGTCTGGGGCAGACACAGCGCACGGACCAGCTTCACCATGTTAGGGTTACATCAGAGACAAGGCACCCCTGGCACAAGGCCAGGGATAACAGAAACAGCGCCAAACCTCAATGGAAGGTGGAACAGAAGGTTGAATAAGAGAGAGCATCCAATAAAAGAACCCCACCTAAGTACAGGTCACACCTCACACACTAGGTTGTGCAATGATTCAACAATAACCACGATTTAACGTGACACCCCGGCTCTTCTGAGCCAATGTGTCCCCTTCCTTATTTGATGTAGGGAGAGTTTCCTCTGCCTACGTGGTTTTTCTTTTCTTTTCTTTTTTGCACAACTTGCACACCTCAAAGCAATCGCAATAGAGAGCATGATCCTCGTCTTGGACTTCAGCACACTCATTACAAATATTTGAACCACCCAGCCATTTACAAGATTGAACCTTCAAGCAGATCCAAATCTCTGAATAGATACGATGGGATACAGAAGGGAGCGCGTGCCGCTTGACTACATGGTGTTCCGCACCAACGATGGTAAGTCACTGCTTTCCTGTTCATCTCTCGGGGACTAAGGGCATCCGCTTCCCTCCAAACCTTTTGCTGTCTGTCTGTCTGGACAGTTGACTGACTGTACTGTACACTTGACACACAGTCTCTCCAACCATTTACTTGTGTTATATCAAGGTCAAAGTAGTTAATAACATTGGTAGCATGGCTAGCTGTTGTTTCCTTTGCAGGCTTCTGGGCTGAGGCCTTTCTGTAGTTCCGGACCTAATTAGGGCTCTTGTAAGAGCCTTGGCATAGTGATCTGAGGGGGGTGATGGCAGGAGGTGTGAGCTCTGTCATTATGTGAAGCAATATTTCCTCCATTATGTATGGTTATTCAATCGTGTATCTAGACTGTGAGGACTGTTTTAGGCAAGTAGGAGGGGGGAGCATAGTGCCTGTTGGGCAGGGATATGTTGTGCATGTGGAGTTGGGAAAAGAAAAAGAAAAAAAAACTATTTAGGCATGAGAACGCTCCTTATATCAATTAAGGAACAGGAGACATCGGCTCAAAGAGCCTGAGCCTTCCTCACCAGAGGGTATGAGGGAAGCTAGCATGAATCTGGTGTGTTTCTGGCAGCTCACGGCCCCAGGGCAACAGAATTATGATGAGACTCATGAAATGAGTGTTTCTTGTCCTCAATGACACGTCTGGTTGAGGTAAGTCTATGTGTGTATTGCCACAATGAGCATGGAGCTTTCGTGCGAGTTTGGTAGACCTTGTGGGTCAATCCCTAGTTCTTTTAATTGATCCAAGGTGTGGGCAGTATAGATAGTCCCACCCACCCAGGAGGATTATGTGGAGGGTGATCTCAGCACCTTGAAAGTGTTTGCACAGGTCACTGTGTTGTTGCTGCGAGGCTTATAGCTGGTCACCAGGCCTCGTATCTTCACAGCATTTCAATTTCTATGAAGTGAATATGGCAGTCTTGGATGTTCAATTCATGGAGTTGACTGGCTGGAGTGGTGCTGCTCCTTACTCTCTCTTCGTTACCTTTCATGCTGCTGAGTGTCCGATGTGAGGGGGAGTAGGTGGTCTACTTGGGTTAGCAGGGCAAGGAGGACCAAGACAGCATCAGGGCGGCTGGAGTTGCGTTTAGCTTGATCAGGAATAATGGGGTCAAAGAGGTAGGGAGGAATAACACGGTCAGAAACTTGCTCAGTGATGTTCAGGTCATGCTAAGCCAGACGGTCTGCGCTGCCTACTTCCGTTTATAAGAGGTTTGACCCATGAGAGACTTCACCGACCACTTTCAAAACCATTATGCTGGCAATGTTGTGACGCTCAGTCACCATGTTATGGATGGCCGGGCATTGACAACCTGAGAGAATGTGGAGGGCGCTATCCATATGATGACATTCTGGGAGAGGGCATGCAACGCTAGTGGATCTTTTGAAGCGTACCGCACGTTTTTGGTTGTAGAGGGTGCCTGTGCGGTATTGGAAGATTGTGCGTTTCATACGGGTTGAGACACATGGCATGTTCCGGAAGGCATTGCTAATGCCCTTATTTGCTTGAGGTAGCAAGCTCTGGTAATAAGAGTAATAGCCTGTCTTGCAATATGCATATCCAAGCCTGTGTTTAGCATGCATATGGGTTTTTAAAGCATCCTTATGGTCTGGGAAGTATACTAGATTGGGAATGGGGGAGGAAGATACAGGTGCACTCGGTCTTGCCTCTTCTCGAGTTAAGCAATATTGTAGAAGAGGTTGCCACCTGGGCCAGCGCTAGGTTTACCGGTACCTGTCAGATTGTTACCTTTGAGGCTAGCCTGATATTGAGCAATTCTATCTGCGCATTCATTCCTAGCCATTCCAGCTTGAGATTTGACCTTAAAGAAGAAGATGTGACCTTGAGAGGGACGGGCAAGGTTTGAAATCGTCCTCAGGATATCTCCTTGTACATGATGTCTGTACTTCTCTGGATAAAATAATTGCTTCCTGAGTTGGTGAAGTGAGCTGAGGCTGTCCGTGGCAGCGTGTGTGTGTGTGTGTGAGTGAGTGCGGCAGCTACCGCAGCCAGCTCAGCTCTTCCTATGGTGTTGGTAATACCTGCGCCATTGGATTCAACTAAATTCTTTGAGTCACTCATAGTATGATACACTCCTGCCCCAATAATTGTCTTGCCATCCTGAACCTGGCAGCTGCCGTCAGTGTAAGCCCAGGAAAAGAAAAGCTACGCAAGAGGTAAACACCTCAAGTGTTGAATAAGGAAAGAGGTCATCCTTGGTACTTTGATAGACCACCTCACCGCCATGAGGGCTCAATCCCGGGACCACCTCCGTCTCCGGAGGCTCCCAGGGAGGCATCGTCTGCTTAACCATGCAGAATTCCCTGTATTTTTGGGGACCCCTGGTCAAGGTGTTTTCCCCCCCCAGGACTTCCAATCTGCAACTTTGTCACGGTGCTGAAGATTTGGATTGGGCTGACATGGAACAGGGGCAGTTATATCCGCGATTGGTACATGGGGGACCTTGGCAACTTGCTTCTTGTCTAGGGGAAGCTTTTTACATTTCCCTATCCCGGGCATAACGGCGTGCCTTGCATTACGGATGGGGTCGTACCTCACATTTTTAACAAACCATTCGGATTCTGGAATATCCTTGACTAAACCTTGGAGCCAGGTAGGGCTCTGGTTGTTCAAGTGGACTCTTGCAGCTGTATTCCAGACTGCAATAATTTGTAAGTCACAGGTATGCTGCGGGAGAGCAATTTCCTGGCTGGGCCAGGATTGGGGATTGCCGTATGTAAGTTTATCTTTTGGGATGGTCCCAAGCTTGCAGCAAAGATGCGGGTAGGCAGTGAGGAGTTTGCGGGTAGGCAGTCATAAGTAGGGATTGGTTATCATCAGCTGATCTCTTGCTGGTAGAAACATGAAGGTGGCTGTAGCCTCTGTATCGAGGATGGTAGAGTAGATTGCGTGTTGCAAGGCCATATCATCATAGATTTGGGTGGCAAATGGAAATCCCCAAAAATCTGGATGAGAGAGAATCGTGTTGGGCACCAAAAAGAATATCATGGGGGTCAGAACTCCAATAATGTGGGTATTGATGAGTGTTATAGTCCAAGGGAGAGGCCATTTTCTCTTGGGTGGCGTGTAGAATCTTCTTTTTGTAGCTCCGTGATAGAGGGGATTCAAGGCTCTTCTGAGCCAACGTGTCCCCTTTTCCTTATTTGATGTAGGGAGAGTTTCCTCTGCCTACATAGTTTTTCTTTTCTTTTCTTTCTGGCGTGTGTCCTATTTTGGAGGGTTTTGTGAATGTGAGGCGGAAGCGTCCTTCTCACGGAGTCTTTAATATTGTTGCTCTGATATTTGTTCTGCAATACGGTTTTGCAGGCTATAAGTCCTTTCAGTTCAGATGTGAAGCTGGTTGAAGATGCTGTTGTGTAGACTAAGTGCTTTGGCTTTTTGGAATGCTTTATAGAGGACACCAAAACAAAGATTATCATTCCAATGCTTTTACCTTTTGTGTAAATGCAGGCTGTATCTGATTTGTTAATTTCTGGGAGGATAAGGGGAGGTGGAGCACGAGGGGAGGGGCTGTGTGGTTCAGTGTTAAGTGATCTTTGGTCAAGGGATTTTTAGCTTTGTACTTTACGAGGTCAACATGATGGAGCCAGAATCCACAACAACTTGTGGGTTTTGTATCTACTTGTGGATTAGTGGGGTGTAAATTACAAGTTGTATTGTCACACAGTTCTGTGTTTAGTTTCTGCTTTAAAGTGTTAGTTGCATCAAGTTTTTCAAAGCCTTGTCTTTCAAGGTTAGAAAGATCAGATCTGCTCTGACTGGCTTCAATGGTGTTATGTTGTTGGCAGACTCTGATATCGGATGTCACAAATGTACATATCGAGGTACGGAGGCTCAGAGTCAACAGGTTCATAGCCACCAGGGAAGTTGCAGACCTGGCAGCAATCACATTCAATATCAGTGCGAGCAACAATAGAGGTGGTTGCAGGCTAAAAGCCAGCTTTCATGAAGAGTGGCTGGGACCACTCTTCAATGACCATTGGGACAGTATGGGTGTGGTGTTGGAGGTTCCTTCTGTCTTTTTCTTAGCTGTGCAATTTCTTCAATCATCTATATGTGTAATGTCAAGATCAAAGCAAAAAAATTGACCACTGTTGTTACTTTGCAAGCTTCTGGGCAGAGGCCTTGTTTCTCTGCCAGGCACCAAAGCCGTCCTCTGATGCTGTCTTTGTGCGCTCTATCCCAGGTCAACCCGCCCACCTTGATCCTACAAAGATCCCTCCTCAAGACAGGAACATTCACCTTGTCGAACTTCAATTCTGCCCTGATACAAACCCCCTTCCCGCTCTAGAAGCCACAAGTGCCCAGCATGTCACAATAAAACCAGGCTCAAACCCCAGGCTCAAACACCCACAGAGAAACCCACACAGGAACAACAAGTTGGCTTTGCACATAATTTTTATTGGTGTGGCAGGCAATATCTATACTGATTACACCACACGCCTCTTTTCAACTTGGGACTATCAAGGCAAAAAACCAAGTCACTAGCATCCACATTGAACTGCCATGCCATCCAAAGACTTACAACTTATTACCACCAGACATGCTCATCATTTCAAGGGGCTCCTTGCAAGGAGCACATGTGTAGTATTTTCCAACAGTTTGGGCCTGCTTGGTAAGCTCAGTTTCAGTGTTGCCGGTCTCTGGATCTTACAGCACTTGGAGCCCTTCTCTTGGTTGTGCATTTTAGAAATCTCCTTCTGTGAAAAGAAAAGAAAAGTAGAGAAAAACTCTCCTTGTGTGCTTGTTTGGGATTAGCGTTGATTGCTTTCTGCAGCTTTTTACGAGCCACGTTGTTGTTCTCTCTGTTGCGAGTTTCATCAATGGCTCATAGGTCATGGCTTGTTTAGCACTACCAGACAGCTCTTCCAGCTGTTGGAGGACTGGGGGGTCATGTTTAAGGATGCAAAGTCTGAAGATGATCTTACTGGGGAGAGAAAAGAAAAGAAAAACTACGTAGGCAGAGGAAACTCTCAGAGGCTCCTTACATCAATTAAGGAAAGGGAGACACATTGGCTCAGAAGAGCCGGAAGTCCTCTTCACCACAAACAGGAATAAAAGTGCTAGTGGGGATCTGGGGATTTAAAGGGTTGCTGGAAGTAACCGGATCCAGAACCTGGCTGTGAGGAGTGTCAAAATCCATCCTTTTTTTTTGCAATATGTTAGCATAGTAAATGGAGGTCAAGAACATAGTCCTAAAAGATGGTCCTATGTGGAGCAGTGGGCCCTTTTCGGGTGATCTGAGGCCTGGGGAGTGATCTGGGGTCTTCCGATTTCGTTAGGGCACCAGGTTTTCCCAGATCAAATAACCAAACATTTACTACCCTCCAGGCTTAGGCCTCCGGGTAGAACAGGTCGGCTAGTTATTAACATTCCTATATCATTTTTTACTACTCATTAATTGTTACAGCAACACTCCTCACAACCAGGTTTTGGAGCCGGGTGCTTCTAGAAACCTTCCAGACCCCCTTTAACACTTTTTGTTTTAAGCCTTTGTGGTGGAGGGGACTCGCGGCTCTTCGGAGCTCCTCGACTCGAGTCAATGTGTCTCCTTTTCCTTAATTGATGTAGGGGAGTTTTCTCTGCAGACGTAGCTTTTCTTTTTCTTTTCTTTTCTGTACAGCTTTTCACAGAGGGGAATATCTGAGGCCTATCATTGGCTGTATTTTGCATGCTTCAGGCTTAGGTGCGCTCCAATTGGCTGTTTTCAAGCTTGGGGTCACCTTTTTCGCAACATTAGCCGGGGCGCGAAACCTCCTGTTTCACCACCTCCATACCCATTGCACTACATTTGGTAATTGAGAAGGGTTTGGAGTCCTTGTATTAAGAAAAAGTCATTTTTGACCAAACCCATTTTTCAGATTTGGATTTTACCGTAGTGTATCAGGTAGTAGATGGAGGCCACAGAAACATGATTTCAGGAGTGAAAAATGGTCCCAGGGTGGAACTGTGGGGCCCTTATGGGTGACTTGAGGCAAGAAGAGTGACCTGGAGTCCTCCTATCTTCATCACCCCAAA
>OU611765.1:5188342-5308342 GCA_914767535.2 Dunaliella primolecta
ATTGAAAATGGAGAAAGCGCGGGAAAGAATTCCAGTCGAACATACCATCATTGGAAGCAGTTTCTTTCATGATTTTCTCCGTAAATTGATTGGGAAACAGATGAGGACCAAGCGGGAGATACGGATGCGCCGCATTGAAGGACGCGCTCCCTCCGGAAGCTGCAGAGGAAACTGCGGAGGGAAGTGCAGCAGCAAGGGTGGCAAGCAGCAGAGAAAGGCAGTGCGCGCGCGGTGAGACCCCTGCTTGAAGGGTTTGACCAGCAGAACCCGGCTTAGTGGCTCACCTCTGAGCACCGGCCGTGACAACATGGCATTGGCTAGCCAGAAGGAGCATGATGGAAGGGGGACAGCATGCATGCGCGCTGCAGGGTGGGAAGGGAGAGCAGTTTGCATGCAAGCAACACTGACCTCCCCCTTGTCTGCACGCCTGCCCTTGTGTCCGTGAAATTTATTTTGTTTCTTTTCAGCGTAATAAAGCTGGTAGTGGGGGTGCCGAGCCATGAAGGGCTGGAGTCAAGGGTAGAAACTTTGCACGGACTGATTCAATCTCTAATCCTCTAATTGTTGAAATTGCGGTGAGTGCATGGTCTGGTAAAAGCACTCCAAGCGCTTGCATGTATAGGGATTTTCCAGCCATGCGAATATTGCGAGGCAGGAATCGCACGAATGGGCATGCATGGGCATGCTGTTGCCATGGGCAGGATGTTTAGCCAGCCATGATCGTGCGTAGGCATTTGTAAGCCACACGGATATTGTGAGACAGGAACCGCACGAATGGGCATGCATGGGCATGCTGCTACCATGGGCAGGATGTGTAGCCAGCCATGATCGTGCATAGGCATTTGTAAGCCACACGGATATTGTGAGACAAGAACCGCACGAATGGGCATGCATGGGCATGCTGTTGCCATGGGCAGGATGTGTAGCCAGCCATGATCGTGCATAGGCAGGGTCATCCAACTCAAAACGTTTTGTTTGAATCAATTTAGCTTGTTTACATTGATTTACCACATGCATGTGTCACTGGATTTGTGCCAAGAGCAGAGTCAGTACACGAGGTCGGCCAACCCATGTCACTCGTGTATGTTTGGATGTGGTGCTTTGCCGATGTGCTGCGTTGCTGATGTGCTGCGTTGCCTTCATGCTTTGCAGGGTGTCTCGCCAACCGGATCACAAGGAAGAAATCTCAGAGGGCGAGTTCACTGTGGACCTGAATGCAATCTACGTGTGGCTAGATGTGCTTGCCCTGCCCCAACAATACTTGGGTGGGTGAACAAGCGGTGCCCAACAATGTGTCTAACAGTTTGTCCAACAGTGTGACCGAAAGTGCGGGTGAACAAAAAGTGTTCACCAGTATTTGGGCGAACAAGCGGCGTCCAACAATGTGTCTTACAGTTTGTCTGACAGTGCCAAGTTTGTGCAACAAGGTGACCAACAATGTGGGTGAACAAGCGTTGTCCAACACTGTGTCCATCAGTGTCCATGTTTGTGCAACAGCTTGTCCAAAAGTAAGGTTGAACTAGAGGTGTACTACAGCTTGGGTGAGTGAACAAGCGGTGTCCAACAGTGTATCTAATTGTGTGTCTAACAGTGTCTAAGTGTATGCACTAGTGCAATGAATTGTGTGGGTGAACAAGAGGTGTTAAATAGCGTGGGTGAACAAGCGGTATCCAACAGTACTTGGGCGGGTGCACATGCGGTGCTGCTGCTGCTGCTGCTGCTGCTTTTTTTCATGCTCCATATTGTCAGGAAGCTTTTTGTTCTCATTGCTAGCTCATGCTCTGTCCTCGTGCACATTATACATGAAACAGCCCTTACTTGTTGCCCACTTGCTGTGTGTTTGTCTTATGTTGTTGGTTATGTTGTTATATGTCTAGCGTGTTCAAATGAAGCAGCTCATCTGTGCTTCATGTACCCTCACAAATAAGGTCAGCCAAGCCTCACAAACCATCTGCCAATGGGCACGCTCTTTGGCCAGCTTGACCTGAGATGGAACAGGAAATACTTTTGTTGTAAAGTCTGCGTTTTCAGCCTGCTGGACGTAGAGGCGAGGCTGCATGACAGGATACATGCTCATGCAAGGTCCAATCCAAGTGCATGCACCCATGCATGACCTGGTCCATTATTGAGATATGAATTAGATATGAAATCTGCCCTTTTGCCAAAGGTTTTGGCCAACCCTGCTCACTGACCATGCCATTGACAATATGGTGCATCTGACCATGCCATTGACCATGCAATGACACCTGACTATGTTGCTGTGCACCTCACCATGCCGCTGTGCAATCTGGACCATGCTGTTGGCAGTGCAGTGCTTCTGACCGTGCTGTTGTGCAATCCTGACCATGCCATTGGCAGTGCAGTGCTTCTGTCAATGCTGGTGTGCACCTCACCATGCCATTGACAATGCAGTGCTTCTGACCGTACTGCTGTGCACCTGACCATGCCATTCACAGTGCAGTGCTTCTGACCGTGCTGTTGTGCAATCCTCACCATGCCATTGACTGTGCGGTGCATCTGACCATGCTGTTGTGCAATCCTGACCATGCCATTGGCAGTGCAGTGCTTCTGTCAATGCTGGTGTGCACCTCACCATGCCATTGACAATGCAGTGCTTCTGACCGTACTGCTGTGCACCTGACCATGCCATTCACAGTGCAGTGCTTCTGACCGTGCTGTTGTGCAATCCTCACCATGCCATTGACTGTGCGGTGCATCTGACCATGCTGTTGTGCAATCCTGACCATGCCATTGGCAGTGCAGTGCTTCTGTCAATGCTGGTGTGCACCTCACCATGCCATTGACAGTGCAGTGCTTCTGACCGTGCTGCTGTGCACCTGACCATGCCATTCACAGTGCAGTGCTTCTGACCGTGCTGTTGTGCAATCCTCACCATGCCATTGACTGTGCGGTGCATCTGACCATGCTGTTGTGCAATCCTCACCGTGCCATTGACTGTGCGGTTCATCTGACCATGCCACGGTGCACCTGCCATGCCATTGACCATGCAGTGCACTGGACCATGCAAGTGTTGCACCTGCAAGTGCGTTACGCGGCTGAGCCTGCTCAGTGACCATGCCTTTGGCCTCCTAGGCTCTGGGTCCATCTCAGAGTTTTTTTTATTGAAAAACTGAGTGGCAGAGAGGAGAGCGCACGCACACACACATGCTAAAGATCAGGTCCTCAGGGCCAGAGGCACTGCCTGTGCAGTAGCAAGGACAGTGGAGTAGCGCACACATGCACACACATAGACAGACACATACACACTTGTATACACACACACGCGCACACACACTCAAGACACTCCACCGCCCTTGCTGCTGCACAGGCAGTGCCGCCAGCCCTGAGGGCCCTGTCTTTGGACCTCCTCAGGGCGCCTTTGATCTGAAGAGCGTGAGGGAGGTGGTGCATGCGTGTGAGCGTGGGGTGGTGCTCATGATTGACAGGGAGATGGCTGTCATCAACCGCGCGTGGTGTCTCTTTGAGGTAAGGGAGTGTTGCTGGGGAGTCAGGAGGGCATTGATTGACAAGGGGATGGCCGTCATTGGCCGCGCGTGGTGTTTCTTTTGATGTGATGATACTGTTGGGGAGTCAGGGAGGTGGTGTTCCTGCATGAGCGCAGACTGGTGCTTGTGTGCCTGGCATAGAGATGGTTGTCATGAACTGCGCTTGGTGTATTTTGGAGGTCAGAGGGTGCTGTTGGGGAGTCAGGGAGGCGGTGCACCCACGTGAGTGCAGACGTGTGCTCGTACCTGGTGTGGAGATGGTTGTCATCAACTGTGCTTGGTGGCTCTGTGAGGTGATGGCTCTGTGAGGCATTGTTATAAAAAGAGGGAGGTATGCCACTCGTGTGAGCGTGGTCTGGTCCGGAGCCTTCTGTGACCTTGTTAGCATCCGAGGAGCAACTGTCATGCGTTTGCGCTGCGTGGCTCCACACCTCTCATGCGGCTGCCTAACCTTGCTGCCTCTGAGAAGCCCTTGACGTGTGGGCCCAAAAAGTGTGGGGCCCAAATGTGTATGTGCCTGGCAGAGAGATGGTTGTCATCAACTGTGCTTGGTGGCTCTGTGAGGCGTTGTCTGAGAGAGAGGGAGGTCTGTAAGTTGTGCGAAGAGGCTTTGCTCATGCTTGCTGCCAAGGAGATGTGGCTCTTATTCTTCACGCGTGGTGCCTGAGGGGTGAAGGAAAGGTATCGAACGTGCTGCTTAAGGAAGGAAGGATTTTGTATGCAGAGGGCGGGTCCTCTAGTCATGGTAGGGTGGTGAGCTGCTGGGAGCTTCTACCCTGCAGTGGCAGCTGTGTGTGTGCGTGTCAAGCAAACGCCATGAAGGTACCGGAGCCACTGCAGGGTGGTGAGCCATTGCAGGGTGGTGAGCAGAGCATTGCAGGGTTGTAAGCATTTTGCAAGGTGGCGAGTTTATTTAAAATTGGCGAGCCATTGCAAGGTGGTGAGCTTTTGCAATTGGTAGGGTTAGCCGAATCTGTGTATTGGATTTTCAAAAAGGATGCATAATGCACGGATAATATTTGCGTGTATACGTATATATTGGCTAATATGTATACATGGAATTGTCCAGCTTTCTCAGATCAACATGAAGGTGGGGTTAATTGATAGCTCTTAAGGAGCTTTCTCACTATCCAATTTACCAAACCCAGAAAATCAACACCCAGCGATCTGTGGGCGTTCAAAGGTGCGCATGCAAATGTTCAGGAAACCCATTTAAAAATTTGCAAAACAACACAGCTACTAGAAGGGTTGCCCAAGGGTCTCTGGACTCAAGTACTTGCTGTGTCATCCATCTCCCACACTTCCTCTCCTCCTAATAAGGAAAGCCGGAGAAATTAGTTAATTTCTTGTCCATCAAACTCCCCCTCATCCTCCTCTGCCTTCTCTAAGTCAGTCAGCAATTCTAAGCATCACTTCATCTCGTGCCCCCTCCCTTCCAAGGCTGTTTTTTGCACAAAAAAAGGTTGTATTTTGCCCGCACTGCAGAGCCAGGCAGTTCCTGGTCCGGGTGCAGGTATTACCGAACAGCAATCAGCTGTGCTCTGGCACAGCTCGTGACATGTCTGGCACAGCTCGTGACATATGTGCTGACAGCAGCCAGCCCGCTGCTTCTTTTATGTAAGGGAACTCAGCTGTGCCATGCACATCAGCCAGAAGCTGTACAAGCATCTGCCGACACCAACAGCTCACTGCCATTCCCCCAAACCTGGTCGTCTCTGCTGGGTTGGCGTTGCATAGCAGCTTGGTGGGCGATTGCAGCTTCAAAGATGCTGGGTTGGCAGTGAGAGTGCCTTTTCAAAGAAGCGCTTCAAAGGGGCACTTGAAAGCTTTGATACCTCCCAAAACAGCTAGATTACGGTATAATTACGGTAAATACGGATTTACATGCCGTATATGTGCCACAATATATATTCCGTATATGTGACATATGGAATATATGCGTTCTGAGGTGAAGCCGTATATATGCCGTATATCACTTACGTGCGTATGCCGTAGATGTTTATATGGAATTGGCCAACCCTATAAGTTGGTGAGCCATTGCAGGTGGTGAGCATTTGGCAAGGCGGTGAGCCCCTGCAAGGAAGTTAGCATTGAATCAAGCATAAGTCTTATGCTAGAGTCATGTGCTGGCCCATGTTGGAGAGGAGACTGGCCAGCAAACTGACGGTAACAGGAACACCTGGTGGAGAGCGTGTTGATCTCAGAATCACGATGGGTGCATGGAACCGTGGTGCTGTTTCTGCAGGTCGAGCATGGCACTCCTTTAGCCTAAAGTTTAGATAGAGAGTTTTGCACCGCACAGCGTTTGTAGTGTAGCCTTCAGCAGGTGGCTTACCTTCATCATGGCTGTGCTAAAATGTGGCTGGCTGCCTCTTTTTACTGATACGCTGATCCTTATGATCACGTAACTACCTTCCTATCATAAATGAATGGACCTCCATCATTCTGTGGCTCAGGTGTGGCTGGCCGCCTACTATTGCCCCCAAGACAACAGCACGTATCGAGTGTATGCGGCAATACCAAGTAAGTCATGACCGTGCGCGTGCGTGTGTACGAGCGTGCGCGCATGTGTGTGTAGGTGTGTATTTGTGTGACAGATGAGGATACAAGACCTTTTGATAATTTTTGGTTACAGGTATTGGCAACCTTGACGTGTTTTGGCAACCGTCTCTCGGATGGCCTGCATAAGCAGCTGCAAACCACTTATACAATTAGGCGTAACTGTGTATGTGTATGCTGAAGCTGGGCTGCGAATGGATGTCCATGGTGTGTGCAAAGGTAGATGCGTGCTACTTGATATGTGCATGCCATGTGAGTCCTGCAGCAAAAGTGAGTGCATGCAAGTGGATGTCCATGGTGTGTGCAAAGGGAGATGCGTGCTACTTTATGTGCATGCCATGTGGGTCCTGCAGCAAAAGTGAGTGCATGCAAGTGGATGTCCATGGTGTGTGCAAAGGTAGATGCGTGCTACTTGATATGTGCATGCCATGTGGGTCCTGCAGGAAGAATGAGATGTGTTCCTCTCCAAGCCTTCCTTTGACCCAGAAAGACGAGCAAATCGTCCTTGCCAGAGCCACAGGCCCATACCACGCCAATATACCAGAAATGGTGTGCTGTGTTGATTGGTGCGCGCAAAGGGCATCCAAGGAGAGGTGCTGCACCTTCACACCGTGCCATCCATTCCTTGTACACACTAGCAAATCATGTTCGAGATGGATCGTGACGAATATGTGCAGCGGGCATCGACGTGGACGTGCTGCTGACCCTCCTGAACTCCTGCATGTCCGGGCTGGACCTTGCAAGGACCTCCTCCAGCAAGCCAGAGGACAAGAACCAAATCCTCATGGAGGTGGGCGTGCGTGCGTGCGTGCGTGTGTGTGCGCGCGCGTGTGTGTGTGTGCATGTGTGTGTGTGTGTGCGCGTGTGCGAGTGCGTGCGCGTGCGCGCGCGCGTGTGTGTGTGTGCGTGTGTGCGTGTGTGTGTGTTTGTGTGTGTGTGTGCGTGTGCAAACAAGGGTCCTTAAAACTGCAGAGGCAGAGGGAAAACAAGGATTTTATGCTGTGTCTTGTCGGAGGTGCATTATTCTTCTGGCCCAGGGGGCATGTACAAGCAGTTCCTTCACACCAAGCAGTTCCTTCACACACATATAAATGTCTTCTATCTTATTTTTTCCTAGATTGATGTGAGGAGTGTTTTCACTACCTGCGTAATTTTTCTTCTTTTTCCTGTGAATGTCTTGTGCCTGCTACATGTGCGGCATTGTGCTGGCCAGAAGCGCATGCAAGTCATAAGATGTTGCCAGGGGTGTGACCTGTGCATCCTTCAGAACTTAAGGAGTCATGAGGAGTGTTACCTTGTACTGCCCTGTGCTGTAGGTGCAGCATTCTGCTGGCCCAAATTGCTTGCAGGCCCTCACCAGTGAGGCCATCCTCAGATTATGAGGAGTGTCATTTGTAATGTTCCTTTGCTGCAGGTGCGGCATTCAGCTGGCCAAGAGCGCATGCAGGCCCGCCCTAGTCAATCCATCCTCAGACCATGATGAGCGTCATCTGTGTTATGTCCCTGTACCGCAGGTGCGGCATTCTGCTGGACAAAAGCGTATGCAGGCCCTCACTGGCGAGTCCATCGTGCGTGCAGCACGCGGCTGGCTGCGTTGGTCTGGGGAGCCCCAAGATATGGCCCAGTATGTTGCGCTGATGCTGCGCTCCAAGGAGTACGCACAGCTGCAGGTAAGCAGTTGCCTCTACCCCTGCAGCGGTCTGGGGGGTCTCAAGACACAGAGCTGTATGTTGCGCTGATGCTGCGCTCCAAGGAGTACGCACAGCTGCAGGTAAGCAGTTGCCTCTACCCCTGCAGAGGTCTGGGGGGTCTCAAGACAAAGGGCTGTATGTTGCACTGATGCTGCGCTCCAAGGAGTACGCACAGCTGCAGGTAAGCAGTTGCCTCTACCTCTGCAGTGGTCTGGGGGGTCTCAAGACAAAGGGCTGTATGTTGCGCTGATGCTGCGCTCCAAGGAGTACGCACAGCTGCAGGTAAGCAGTTGCCTCTACCCCTGCAGCGGTCTGGGGGGTCTCAAGACACAGAGCTGTATGTTGCGCTGATGCTGCGCTCCAAGGAGTACGCACAGCTGCAGGTAAGCAGTTGCCTCTACCCCTGCAGCGGTCTGGGGGGTCTCAAGACACAGAGCTGTATGTTGCGCTGATGCTGCGCTCCAAGGAGTACGTACAGCTGCAGGTAAGCAGTTGCCTCTACCCCTGCAGAGGTCTGGGGGGTCTCAAGACACAGAGCTGTATGTTGCGCTGATGCTGCGCTCCAAGGAGTCCGCACAGCTGCAGGTAAGCTATTGCCTCTACCCCTGCAGAGGTCTGGGGGCCTTCAAGACATAAGGCTGAATGCTGCACTTATGCTGGAGTCCAAGGAGTGTGCACAGCTCCAGGTAGGCAGCTCACTCTACCCTCGTATGCTGCAATCATGCTGGGCCCCAAGGAGTGCGCACAGCTGCTGCAGGTGAGGAGTCAACTCCTGTATGCTGAATGCTGTGTTCCATGGATTATGCACAGCTGTGCGGATGAAGGCTTCGTGCTCCACAAAACAATGCGCGAAGCAAGGCCCCTGTGCTTGGCAAGGTGCCGCGCTCAGCTAGGCTCCTGTACTTGACCAATGCCTCACTCAGCTAGGCTCCTGTGCTTGGCCAAATGCCTCACCTGAGCTAGGCCCGTGCGCTGAAGGCAAAAAATACCTAGGTTTGGCCAGTTCCATATTTGTACGCCATATACATTGCATTTTCCCTGCCAAAAAGCTGATATATACAGTGTATTTATACGGGACTGTCCGACCCTAACAATGCCTCACAAACATTTCATTCAGCCCCTGTGCTGCAGCCAAAATGCCTCACAAACGTCTCACTCAGCTATGCCTCAGTGCTGCAGGCAAATGCCTCACAATTGATTGACCTTAGCTCTGCACTCCACGCACCTCCGGTGGCCCCTTTTGGTATCAGTGCTGTGTGTGCTAATTGTTTGGTGGCGCCTGGTCCCCATGATCGGGTAGGCTGGGTCCATGCTTACAGGCGGGCCATAAGCTTGCGAAGAAACTGCATCTTGGTTCACCACAGATAATCTGCATCTTGCATCACTGCAAAAAAGATCTGCATCTTGATTCACTGCAAAGAATCTGCATCTTGACTCACTGCAGAAATCTGCATCTTGGGTCACTGCAAAGAATCTGCATCTCGACTCACTGCAAGGAAACTAAATCTTGGCTCACACAGCTCACTGCTGTGGGAAAAGTCCTTAGAACAAGGAGTAGGGCGCATGTTTGAAAGTCACCGCCTTTCACCCTCTGCTAAATTGGGTGCAAAGCAGGCTGTGGGCAGCAATGGCTGTGCCATGTATTCAAGCAATGTGGTCATCAGCACGTCTGACAATATCAGGCAGCGCACAGCCAGAACAGCATTTTGTACCCCTGCAGCAACAGCAGGCAACAACAACATGGGGCCTTGAAAAAAGGAAGACTGGTTGCGGCATGCCACACCTGGAGGTGACCTGCTTGAGTTCAGAGCACTAGAGAACAGAGCAACAGAGATTTTCAGAGCACTGGTTGCGGTGTGCCACACCTGGAGGTGACCTGCTTGAGTTCAGAGCATTAGAGAACAGAGCAACAGAGTTTTCAGAGCACTGGTTGAGGTGTGCCATACCTGGGGAAGGTAAGCAGGCATGTCTGTTCCATCACCTCCTAAAAACAATTATCTCACATTATCATCTTCCTGTTGTCGCGCCCCCTGCATCACAGTATGTGCTCAACGCTGTGGATGAGATCCATGATGACGAGGCTACGTTAAAGGAGGTGAGGCTGGTTTTCTACTGTGTTTCTAGTGTCATTTGCAAAGGGCTTGTCTCTGGCAGTCACATGGACAAGATTATTTGAATGAGTTGACTACAGTAAATGAACACAAAGGTGAGGTGAATTTCCATGATTGCAGGCCCATTCCAGGCAACACACACACGCGCGCGCACGCACACGCACACGCACACACACACACACACACACACACACACACACACACACACACACACACACACACACACACACACACACACACACAAGAAGAGCAAGCAAAGCAGGCTGAGCACAATATGGCATGATGTTGGATGCAAAGAGTAGACTAAAATAAGGTTCCAAGCTACAAACGCCCTGATGTATTGCAACTTAATACTGTCATGGAACTGCTAATTGCAAATTATTAAAACAGTGTGCACTGTGGAGGTAGCTTGGCTTGAACATCTCGCACATATGCACGGAAAATGCTTTCAGCCTTCCACGTTGCCTATTCCGCTTGCAGCTGCTGCCTGTTTTTAAAATGTGTGAAATCGGAATGGGAAATTTCTTGTCACTTATGAGTTGACTGTCGTGGTTACTAGGCTTACTTTGCTGCTTGTCACCTATTATCAACTGTCTTAATTTATTTTGTTGCTGCTTCCCACTGTGCCCGCAGATCCGGGACCTATTCAGTGAGTGTCATGATCAAGAAGAAGGCTTGAGCCATGCCAACAGGGAGTAGGCCTCATACCTGCTGACCTCATGACTGCTGACCTTCACTTGTGTTGCACCATTGTAATTGTCTGAGGCGGGACATAAGGATGGGTTTGTGTTGCACAGTTGGAAGCGTCTGTACTTCGATTGTGATATTCTAAGGCATGACATAGGGATGGATTTGTGTCGCACCATTGCAATCTTCTGAGGCGGGACATATGGATGGGTTTGTGTTGCACAGTTGCAATCGAGATCTTCTGATGCAGGACATGCTGATTTGTGTTGCACAGTTGGAAGCGTCTGTACTTCGATTGTGATATTTTAAGGCATGACATAGGGATGGATTTGATGGATTTGTGTCGCACCATTGCAATCTTCTGAGGCGGGACATATGGATGGGTTTGTGTTGCACAGTTGCAATCAAGATCTTCTGATGCAGGACATGATGCAGATCTGTGTTGCGCAGTAGGAAGCATCTGTACTTCGATTATGATCTTCTAAGGCGTGACTTAGGGATGGGTTTGTGTTGCACATTTGTGATCTTCCGACTGCTGGACCTCGACGTAGGTATGGGTGTGTTTGCATCCTTGTTACCTCCTGTGCATTTCTGATGGTATCATCCTGCTCAGGCACACAAAACTTGCGTTCTGTTTAGCACGTGACGGAAAAAATCAATTGATGGCGTATTTGAAGCCTTGATTCCATGCAAGCAAAGCTGCTTGTAAACACAATCTCAGCTTGAATTGCTGCCCAGAAAGGTGATTGATGCGCGTGATGTATGGTGGGCGCTTTGTGACGTGAGGTGGACGCGTTGTGACAAAAGTTGGGCACTCTGTGATGTGAGGTGGGCGCTTTGTGACTTAAGGTGGGCACTTAATGATGTAAGTTGGGCACTTTGTGACGTGAGGTGGGCGCTTTGTGACATAAGGTGGGCACATAATGATGTGTGGTGGGCGCTTTGTGACGTGAGGTGGGCGCTTTGTTACATAAGGTGGGCACTTAATGATGTGTGGTGGGCGCTTTGTGACGTAAGGTGGGCGCTTTGTGACGTGAGGGGAGCGCTTTGTGACATGTTTTGCAAACACTCCTGGTCCCCCTCGCGTTCCCAGCTTGAATTCAGCCATGCTTGCTGCCTTCTTGTCTTGCCTAGCTCTGTGATTGTGTGATTAGGCAAAGGGATGCGGATGCGATAGGATGTGCAACACCAGGCAAAGGATGCGACAACATACATGGATGTACGGCAACAGGCAAAAAGATGCGGATGAGACAGGATGTGGGACAACATATCTGATTGTACAATCATGCTCATGGCCACGCAATGCGCAGAGATCTATGATGAGGATGGCACTGGGAGTCTTGAAGAGGACGAATTCGAACAGGTCAGTTCCTTTCAGTCATGTGTCCTGTCTCTGCCCTCGTCACGTCTTTTCCTGTTGCTATGTCTAATCTGTGTTTGATCATGCCTGACACAGCGGGTAGTCTAAGCCCTTTTCCTCCCATTCTGTTAAAATGACTGAGGTTGCCTTTATTAAAGGCTTCAACCCAGTTTTGCCTGTCCGCAACCTTCTATATTCTGCTGCGGTGGTATGGCATTCATTGCCATTGAATGGCAGCAACCAACCATTTCATTTTGTTGCCTGGCCACAACCATTTTATTGTGCATGGGTGTCTATTTGGCGGTGTCTAACCTTTTGCTCTGGCGCCGTCATTTTGCTGGCGTAGCACTCAGGGCACATATCTCTGTTGCTTGGCATCTTGGACACAACATCCACAAGGTGCGCTGTGTAAAGCCCCCCCCCCCCTGTCTAGCTGTTCCCTGAGTTCCAATGGAGACGGGCGGTCGAGCACCATTGCTCTCTGCGCAGCAAATCAGCCAGTTTTACTGCTTTAAGCCGTGGCTCCAAACCCACTGTCCTGCCAAACAAACACGGATTGCCGATAAATTCCATGTACAAAAGAGCGCAAGGTCCCGCGCGCTCTTTCCCTGCATGATATAGCTTACTTTGCAGCAGCTACTCACCCTTTGGTGCTCTTTCCCTGCATGATAGAGCTTACTTTGCAGCAGTTCCTCCGGTGCCCTTGCTTGAGTGGGCCTCTCTTGCTTGAGCAGGCCCCTCTTGCTTGTGTTGGCCACTGTTACTCACATAAAACTCTCTTCCTCCATCTCTATTCCTTGCTTGTGCCTTGGTGGGAGCGTCCAGCCTGGGCAAATTCCTGCAAAACCCAAATGCTTGCAGCCCAAGCCCGGACCATTTGCTCCCTGTGCTCCCAGACGCTTGCAGGAATGCTTGCAGGTGCCCCAATGCTTGCAAACCTGCTTGCTGGTTCTCACCAAGTGCTTGCAGGTGCCCCACTGCTTGCAAAACTGCTTGCTGGTGCTCACCAAGTGCTTGCAGGTGCCCCACTGCTTGCAAAACTGCTTGCTGATGCTCACCAAGTTCTTGCACCCACACGCTTGCAAAACTGCTTGCTGGTGCTCACCAAGTGCTTGCACCCACACACTTGCAAAACTGCTTGCTGGTGCTCACCAAATGCTTGCACCCACACGCTGGCAAGATTGCGTGCTGGTGCTCCTCAAGTGCTTGTACCCACACACACTTGCAAGATTGCGTGTGCTCACCAAGTGCTTGCACCCACACACTTGCAAAACTGCTTGCTGGTGCTCACCAAGTGCTTGCACCCACACGCTTGCAAGATTGCGTGCTGGTGCTCACCAAGTGCTTGTACCCACACACTTGCAAGATTGCGTGTGCTCACCAAGTGCTTGCACCCACACTTGCTGACTTGCTTACAGATGCTCACCAAGTGCTTGTACCCACACAATCGCAAAATTGCCGACAGATGCTCACAAGTGCTTGTAACGACAGCCTGGACCATCCACCCTCAATACTACTGCATGCCTTCTGTTCCACAGGGTTTTGCTTTAGCGGGCTCCAACAAAGAAGGTGCAGAGACACTCTTTAAGTAGCAGTGAACAGTCAACCTTCCGCGCTTGATGCTGTTGTGTGCCTCTTGTCCCGCAGGTCTTAGCTCTAGCGGGCTTCAGCAAAGAGGAGTCTAAATCCATCTTCAAGCAAGTGGACACAGATGGGGGAGGGAGCGTGGAGCTGGACGAGTTTGAGGCCTGGTGGATCCAATCACAGAGAGAACAGGTGTGCCTGTGTGTGTGTCTTTTGTACTTATCATGCAAAGTTATGGATTAGAGGCAGCAGGGAGCTTGGACCAGCTTGAGGCCTGGTGGATCCAATCACAGAGTGAACTGGTATGCCAGTGTGTGTGTGTGTGTGTGTCTTTTGTACTTATGATGCAAAGTTATGGATTAGAGGCAGCAGGGAGCTTCGACCAGCTTGAGGCCTGGTGGATCCAATCACAGAGAGAACAGGTATGCCAGCGTGTGTGTGTGTCTTTTGTACTTATCATGCAAACTTATGGATTAGAGGCAGCAGGGAGCTTGGACCAGTTTGAGGCCTGGTGGATCCAGTCGCAGAGAGAGCAGGTATGCCTTTAGATATGTCAGACCTATTTGTGCTGTCATTGCAAATTTATGGGTGGTGGAGGCAGTGTGGAGGTAAAAAAGTTTGAGGCCTGGTGGATCCAGTCGCAGAGAGAACGGGTGTGCCAGTGCGTATTTTTTGTCCTAATTGATGTTGATGGTGATGGTGGTTAAGATTGTGAATCCAGTCCCCAAGTAAGCCTTGCAGATGCAGAAAGCAGGTAATGGGTCTAGGAGCAAATCCAAATGGCATGTATGTATTGCCTGGTGGGTCTAGGAGGGAATCCCAATGGCATGCGTGTTTTGCCTGGTGGGTCTAGGAGCGAATCCAAATGGCATGTGTGCTTTGCCTGGTCGGTCTAGGAGCGAATCCAAATGGCATGTGTGTTTTGCCTGGTGGGTCTAGGAGCGAATCCAAATGGCATGTGAGTTTTGCCTGGTGGGTCTAGGAGCGAATCCAAATGGCATGTGAGTTTTGCCTGGTGGGTCTTGTTCCCCAAAGAGCAGGCGTCATTATGCGCCTCGCGACCTTGTTATTGTCATTTTCAGATTTTTGTCCGTGCATACACTTGAGGGCAGGCACATGATTTTTGTGTGGTCCAAAACCTTTCCAGTCCCAGGAATGCATGTGTTTGAGCATGTCTTCTGAAATGTCCTAATTGAAGGAAAGGAAAGGAAAGGGTTACAGAGCTGTACCTGCCTGCGGAGGGCTGCTCCAATTGAATCTATTTCTCCACTGAGGCTCTCAGTGAGAGCATAAAGTTGGATGGATTGCCAGTTAAACGGAAGCGTGCCAGATGGATTGAGAGTGTGCCGTATGAATTGAAAGCATGCCAGACAAAATAACAGCGTCAGCTGAAAGCATGCTGGATGAAATGGAAGCGTGCCGGATGAAATCGAAGCGTGCTGGATGAAATGGAAGCGTGCCGGATGAAATCGAAGCGTGCTGGATGAAATGGAAGCGTGCTGAATGAAATCAAAGCGAGACGAATCAAATGGAAGCGTGCTGGATGAAATGGAAGCGTGCTGGATAGAATGGAAGCGTGCTGGATGAAATGGAAGCGTGCTGGATGGAATGGCAGCGTGCTGGATGGAATGGAAGCGTGCTGGATGGAATGGAAGCGTGCCCGATGGAATGGAAGCGTGTCGGATGGGTTGAAAGTGTGCTGGATCCTGCCCAGAGCAGCTACTTCCAAATGGTGAATGGCCTTCTCCTTGAGGTGCAGAGACCCTGAGTTCCCTTATTTAGCACACATTGAAGAAGTAGCAAACGGCACATTGTGCATCCTTGCAACATTCTTTGCATTTTGTGGCACAAACCACTTGACATCTCAACTTCTGAGGCGCATTGCGCATTGACACCCCTGTTATACTTGTGTGCTTAGCTGTGCCTGCCTGCACACACACACACACACACACACACACACACACACACACACACACACAATGATGCAGCTACACAATCAACCTTCATTACAGTAGTATATTTGGGTTATACACACAACATTGCAGGCGCACTCCCAACCTTCACTGCTGTATTTATATGTGCCTGCCTTACACGTAAACCGCAACTGCCATCCAAAGCCTCGCCTTTGTTTTGGAACTTGCCTGCCTTCACTTTTGTGTTCCTATCTGCCTGTGCACACAGAACCACAGCTGCCTACTCAAGCCTGGCCATTTTTTTGTAAGCTTGTCTTCCTGCCTTTTGTGTTCCTATCTGCCTGCCTATGCACACAGGCTAGCAGCTGCCTCCTCAAATCTGGCCATTTTTTGTGACCTTGTTTCACACAGGCTAGCAGCTGCCGCCTCAGCCCTGTCCTTTGTTTTCCTTCGTCTGTGATCTTGTCTGCCTGCCTTCACCTTTGTGTTCCTATCCGCCTGCCTGTGCACGCAGGATCGCAGCTGCCGTCCCAAACCTGATCTGTTTGGGGGATCTTGTCTGCCTGCCTCCACTTTTTATGTTCCTATCCGCCTGCCTGTGCACACAGAACCGCAGCTGCCGCCCCAAGCCTGACCTTACAGTGCCCGCGCTAGTGAAGAACCTGCAGAATCTGGCTGCCATGCTGAAGCGGAAGGACTGCGAGGACAGCGCTGAAAGCATCTTGTGAGTTACATGTGAATGCATGTGTGTGTTTCTGTTCTCCAGAAGTGTGGGGCCTGGCAGCTGCGACTTGAGGATGAGCATTTGTGATGCTCGTGCTCGGCAGGGTCGTGTATGTGTGGTTTGTAAGAGTTGGGAGGATGGCACTGTTGAGGGCCACCAAGCAAAGCAGGGTCATGTATGTGTGGTTTGTAAGAGTTGGGAGGATGGCACTGTTGAGGGCCACCAAGCAAAGCAAGCCATTGTGCAGTCATTAGGGGGACCCACGGATTGAGTTGCGTTAGGCCATGAGGCAGATACTGACACTATCAGTGGCAGTAGCATTTTAGAAAGGTGCAAGTGCGAGCGTCTGATGGAGGCACTCTGGCCCATGGAGCAGGTGCTGTCACCAGTATTTCAGAAAGGTCTTCAGCATCTCAGAATGGCGAAAGTGCGAGCGTCTGACTGAGACGCTCTGGCCCTCGGAGCTGGCGGTGCTGACATCAGGAATGAGCAAATATGAGTGTGGGAAAGGGCAAATGCAGGAATCCAATGTCTAGAATAGATTAAATAGAGGAGTTTAAGCTGGCGTTTCCAACACAATTTGTCAGAAAGGAGCGAGTGCATGTGAGGACAGGACAGGATAAGTAGAGGGCCTTGGCAACAGGGATGGAAATTTTGTCAACTTTCAAGTGAGCCTCCTGCAGCGCCATTGTGACATAAGATGCTTGTTATTTTGAGCAGGAGCAGGAGCAGAGGCAGATGCAGATGCCGCGCTTTTTCGATGCAGCTCTAGATTAGGGCTACAGAAGATCAAATGCCATCAGTTGAAGGCCAGCGCCGCAGGCCTGAAGCCTCCTTTCCAGGATGGCATGCTTCCCCCTTGTGAGGTGTATGGAGACTGCTGTATTACTGCAACACATCGGTCGCTATTACGCAGCAGCCAGCTGACTTCACAGTTTGAGGCCTGCGCTACAGGCCCCAGGTCTCCTTTCCCAGGTGGCGTGCTGTCGCCCTGCCAGCTGCATGGGGACTGCTTTATCATCACTGTGCATTTGTCGCTGTCACGCTGCAGGAAGCTGACTTCAGAGTTTGAGGCCTGTGCTACAGGCCCCAGGTCCCCTTTCCCAGTTGGTGCTGCCGCCCTGCCAGCTGCACGGGGACTGCTTTATTATCATGCGCATTTGTCGCTGTCACGCTGCAGGAAGCTGACTTCAGAGTTTGAGGCCTGTGCTACAGGCCCCAGGTCCCCTTTCCCAGATGGCGCGCTGCCGCCCTGCCAGGTGTATGGGGACTGGCAGTCCTGTGCAAGCACACTGGGCTTCAAAATCACCTTCAACGATTTGAGGTGGGTGTGTATGTGTATGTGTATGTGTATGGGGACTGGCAGTCCTGTGCAAGCACACTGGGCTTCAAAATCACCTTCAATGACTTGAGGTGGGTGTGTATGTGTGTGTGTGTGTGTGTGTGTGTGTGATGGGCTGCTCCAGGCTGCTGCTGCTGCTGCTGAAGCTCATGAACAGCAGCTTTGTTCGTGGCATGCATGCATGCTGCATTTCGCCTGTCCCCTTGTTGCATGTGCTTACCTTGTGATGCTGTTGTTTGTTTGTTTGTCCACTAAGTCATTTGTTTCTTTATTTATTTTTTTCTTTTTTTGTCTATGCATTCATTCATTTTGACTGACGTACCGAACCTACTATGACCATGAGCCATTATGGCTGATGCATAGAACCTGTCATGACCATGAACCATTTTTACTGGCGTATAAAACCTGCTATGACCGTGAGCCATTTTGATTGACGCATAGAACATGTCATGACCAGGGGCGCTCATTCAACATGATTTGCTTCCTGGAACAGGCCTGCGCTGCGCACGCTGCATGGGCTTTTGCGGGTTAAACTGATGAATTGCACTTGCTGAGGTGCACAGTTTAAGGTGCATCGTTTAAGGTGTGTCATTTAAGGTGTATCAGGATGGTCTTCGCATAAGTGCAAATGTGTACATTCAACTTTGCAGGCCTGCGCTGCGCGCGCTCCATGGGCTGCTGATGGCCAATGTGGACCTCCTGCCGCTGGAAGCAAGCCCTGCTGCTTTGTTGCCCTCACCCAACTCCCTGGGCTCTGATTTGAAGCTCCAGAAGGCTGCCCTAGCATGGTTCATGGCACTGATGGCAGAGGTGCGTGATTGAATAAGATGAAAGGGAAGGCTGCGCTGCCCCAAAAAAAACTCCCTGGGTTCTGACCTGAAGCTCCTGAGGGCTGCCCTAGCATGGTTTGCGGCGCTGGTGACGTGTGTGTGTGTGTATGTGTGTGTGCATGTTTGCGTGTGTGTGTGTGTGCATGCGTGTGTATATGTGCGCGCCCGTTCGTGCTTGCATGTGTGTGTTGTCCATTTCTTTTTCTTGCATCCACTTACAATGTCCACAATTGAACTTTGCTCACTCTCTTGAGGATACCATGCCTGCTGCCAGTTTGTGCTCAGATTCCTCTCCCATTCATGCGTGCTCAAATTTCCCTCCCATTCATGCGTGCTCAAATTTCCCTCCCATTCATGCGTGCTCAAATTTCCCTCCCATTCATGCGTGCTTAAGTTTTTCTCCCACTCATACATGCTCAAATTTCTCTCCCATTCACGCACGCTCAAGCGCGCAAGCGCTCACGTCTTTGTTTCATGCATGCCCAGGTGTGAGCGAGCTCCTGTTGCAACTGTATCTGCATCTGCACTTGTATTTATACAAGTATGCATGCATCAGTGCATAGCTGTGGAGCTGCAGCCCTGCCATCCTCTAATATATGTTTAGTACGAATTGCTTCACTGCAAAGATATGTGTACTACAGGACAAACTGGTGAAGTCTTCATTTGCCCGCAGTCCAGCAACACCATTCGCTTGTTATGCAACACATATGCAGTTGCTGAGCCGCACCCTCAGGCATCCTCTTGGCAAGGCATGTGTGAAGCCATTTGCTCATGTGTGTCATCCCCACAGCTTTTGAGCCGCACCCCCAGGCATCCTCTTGGCAAGGCATGTGTGAAGCCATTTGCTCATGTGTGTCATCCCCACAGCTTTTGAGCCACAACCCTGGCGTTTTTTTGGCAAGACAATGTGCGAAGTTGTTTGTGTATGTGTCTAACCCCCACAGTTTCTGAGCCGCACCCTCGACACCCTCTCGACAAGGCAATGTGCAAAGCCGTTTGTGGCTTCATGCACCACCTGCACAGCTACTGCCCTACAGGCCTGGCTTCCTCTTGCAAGGCAATGCGTAAAACCTGTTTGTTTCCGTCACCCACACGCAGCTGCTGAGCCGCAACCCTGTGGCTTCCTCTTGCAGGGCAATGCATAAAACCTGTTTGTTTCCGTCACCCACACGCAGCTGCTGAGCCGCAACCCTGTGGCTTCCTCTTGCAGGGCAATGCATAAAACCTGTTTGTTTCCGTCACCCACACGCAGCTGCTGAGCCGCAACCCTGTGGCTTCCTCTTGCAGGGCAACGCATAAAACCTGTTTGTTTCCGTCACCCACACGCAGCTGCTGAGCCGCAACCCTGTGGTTTCCTCTTGCAGGGCAATGCATAAAACCTGTTTGTTTCCGTCACCCACACGCAGCTGCTGAGCCGCAACCCTGTGGCTTCCTCTTGCAGGGCAATGCATAAAACCTGTTTGTTTCTGTCACCCACACGCAGCTGCTGAGCCGCAGGCCTGGCTTCCTTTTGCAAGGCAACGCATAAAACCTGTTTGTTTCCGTCACCCACGCAGCTGCTGAGCCGCAACCCTGGTGTGCTGTTGCAAGGCAACGTGCTAAGTCCTTTGTGTATGTGTGTCACCCACGCAGCTGCTGAGCCGCAACCCTGGTATGCTTTTGCAAGGCAATGTGCTTAGTCCTTTGTGTATGTGCGTCACCCACGCAGCTGCTGAGCCGCAACCCTGCCACCCTCCGAGAAGCCGACTTCTTTATGAAGGAGGCGCTTGACCTTTCCATCCCAGAAGAGCATGATGCAATAGCATCCCAGCATAACGCATTTGATGTGAGTGGTGGTGGTCGGTTGCAAGGGAGTGTGTGATTAAGGGCAAGGCAGTGGGCCAGCATGTGGTTTTTAATCAAGTCAGCTAGGCGATGTCAGGATTTGAGGACGTCTTGACTTCCAAATGTGTTGGCATGGTAAGGAAAACATAGCTGCTTTGTTCCTCTGCATCTAATTCAATTGGTTCTGTGATTCAGTATGTCTTGGGAGAAGGAGAAAAATCGTTGCACTCCAGTCTATTATTAGGCTTCTTTCTATCCAGTTGTGTGCCTGCAACACAGTAAAAGCGAGTATGGCCTGAGGCAAGTAGGTTGTGGGTGGTGCTAGATACGAACCAAAAAAACTGGGGAGTTCAGGATTGTGAGGGGAGTCCAGGATTGTGAGGGGAATTCAGGGTTGTGAGCGCGTGTTAAAAGGGGAGATGGTGTCCTTTGCAAACATGTTAATAAAAATGTGGACCAGGGAAACTGTTTGTATGGCCATGAGCTGAGTAAGAGGCGTTGAAACATATCATGCAAACATCTAGGCCAGGGAAGCTCAGTGTATAGCCATAAGCTGAGTAAGATGTTATTAAGGATGTTCAACAGGAAATGGATGCCCTTCTGAAAATTGGTTGATAATGTGCGCAAATGAAAGGGGTGTCAAGCAAAGCGAACAAGGGGTGTCCCTCATGCTTGGCACAATTCTGTGTCAACAGCGCAAAGACACATTGCGCATGGAAATGTCTCTGCCAAAATGGACGACTTCCTTGACCACCGCCCCAGTCCAGCAACCCAAATTTGACTGGGGGATTAGGCAAACAAGGAGCCAGCTATTCACAACTAAATATCTCATTTCAGCAGGGTCTAAGTTGCACAAACTGAGCTAAGCTCACTCTGTGCAGCAAACACCCTTGGCCAAATTAGCTATCAAAATAATCACAACTTTGCATCTCTTCTGAGCGCAAGTGCACACACTTGCTTTTTCATTGCCTGCTGGTTTGCAGGGGGCGATTGCAAAGGCCCGCAAGGGGGCCCTGAAGAATGATGCACAAATGTGAGTGTCAGGGGAGGAAAGGATTATGTGTATGTTGCGGGGGATGACAGGGAGAGGGGTCGAACCTGAACGCAGGTTTGGTGATGGACTTGAATTAGCGCGTCTAATTTGATGTTTTTGAAATTCTCAGAATAGCATGGCATTAACCACACGCGCATTGCAAGGATCACGCTTTTGGATGCTCAGGTGCACGTGCATCACCATCATCATCATCACCATCATCATCATTTGATTTGAAACCTACGGCGGCTTGGATGCAATGAAATGCAAGGGATGCATTGACTTAAAAGCTCTTTTGCATTGGCCAAGATGTGTCCGCGTTGTGCATGCAAGGAAGACCTTTAGGCCTTTCTGTCGTGCGGTTACATTGTTGCCACTTACCACGCACCTATGTATTCAACAGTTTAAAGTCATTGGCATGACATGACACCAGCCATGTGTGCGGAGCCATGTGTGTGATGCCATGTGTGTGACTGTGTGTGAAGCCATGTGTGTGGATTGGCATGACACCAACCATGTGTGCGGAGCCATGTGTGTGATTCCATGTGTGTGGATTTGCATGACACCAACCATGTGTGGAGCCATGTGTGTGATGCCATGTGTGTGACTGTGTGTGAAGCCATATGTGTGAATTGGCATGACACCAACAAATTGTGCGGAGCCATGTGTGTGATGCCATGTGTGTGACTGTGTGTGAAGCCATATGTGTGAATTGACATGACACCAGCCATGTGTGCGGAGACATGTGTGTGATGCCATGTGTGTGACTGTGTGTGAAGCCATATTTGTGAATTGGCATGACACCAGCCATGTGTGCGGAGCCATGTGTGTGATGCCATGTGTGTGACTGTGTGTGAAGCCATATGTGTGAATTGACATGACACCAGCCATGTGTGCGGAGCCATGTGTGTGATGCCATGTGTGTGACTGTGTGTGAAGCCATATGTGTGAATTGACATGACACCAGCCATGTGTGCGGAGCCATGTGTGTGACTGTGTGTGAAGCCATGTGTGTGAATTGACATGGCACCAACCATGTGTGCGGAGCCATGTGTGTGATGCCATGTGTGTGACTGTGTGCGAAGCCATGTGTGTGGATTGGCATGACACCAACCATGTGTGCGGAGACATGTGTGTGATTCCATGTGTGTGGATTTGCATGACACCAACCATGTGTGGAGCCATGTGTGTGATGCCATGTGTGTGAATTGACATGACACCAGCCATGTGTGCGGAGCCATGTGTGTGATGCCATGTGTGTGACTGTGTGTGAAGCCATATGTGTGAATTGACATGACACCGGCCATGTGTGCGGAGCCATGTGTGTGATGCCATGTGTGTGACTGTGTGTGAAGCCATATGTGTGAATTGACATGACACCAGCCATGTGTGCGGAGACATGTGTGTGATGCCATGTGTGTGACTGTGTGTGAAGCCATATGTGTGAACTGACATGACACCAACAAATTGTGCGGAGCCGTGTGTGTGAGCCATGTGTGTGACTTTGTGTGAAGCCATGTGTGTGGATTGGCATGACACCAGCCATGTGTGCGGAGCCATGTGTGTGATTCCATGTGTGTGGATTTGCATGACACCAACCATGTGTGGAGCCATGTGTGTGATGCCATGTGTGTGACTGTGTGTGATGCCATATGTGTGAATTGACATGACACCAGACATGTGTGCGGAGCCATGTGTGTGATGCCATGTGTGTGACTGTGTGTGAAGCCATATTTGTGAATTGGCATGACACCAACAAATTGTGCGGAGCCGTGTGTGTGAGCCATGTGTGTGACTGTGTGTGAAGCCATGTGTGTGAATTGACATGACACCAGCCATGTGTGCGGAGCCATGTGTGTGATGCCATGTGTGTGACTGTGTGTGAAGCCATATGTGTGAATTGACATGACACCAGCCATGTGTGCGGAGCCATGTGTGTGATGCCATGTGTGGAGCCATGTGTGTGATGCCATGTGTGTGAATTGACATGACACCAGCCATGTGTGCGGAGCCATGTGTGTGATGCCATGTGTGTGACTGTGTGTGAAGCCATATGTGTGAATTGACATGACACCAGCCATGTGTGCGGAGCCATGTGTGTGATGCCATGTGTGTGACTGTGTGTGAAGCCATATGTGTGAATTGACATGACACCAGCCATGTGTGCGGAGCCGTGTGTGTGATGCCATGTGTGTGACTGTGTGTGAAGCCATATGTGTGAATTGGCATGACACCAACAAATTGTGCGGAGCCGTGTGTGTGAGCCATGTGTGTGACTGTGTGTGAAGCCATGTGTGTGGATTGGCATGACACCAACCATGTGTGCGGAGCCATGTGTGTGATTCCATGTGTGTGGATTTGCATGACACCATGTGTGGAGCCATGTGTGTGATGCCATGTGTGTGACTGGGTGTGAAGCCATGTGTGTGGATTGGCATGACTCCAACCATAGGTGTGGAGCCGGGCAAAATCATGCACAGCAGCGTGCATCCTGACAAATGCGTAGCATCCATCTTTGTCAGCAGGGAGTCCATCATGACAGACATGGTCCGCGCAAAGCACAGCAGGGACACCATCACCATTGATCCTTTCAATCATCCTTGATCAATGACTGCAGGGAGTCAATCGTGACAGACATGGTCCGCGTGAAGCACGGGAAGGACACCATCATCAGCAACAAGTTGGTGGCAGAGGCATATGTGTCCCTGAGTGAGTGGCAAAAGCACGCGCGGTGGCATGGGGAATGTTCGCATGCAAACGCACATACTGCATGTGGCATCTGGTGTGGCATGCTTGCACGCAAGCACACAATGCTGCATGTGGCATCTGGTGTGGCATGCTTGCACGCAAACGCACATGGTGCATGTGGCAAGCTTGCTTGTGTGTGTGAGTGTGTGTGTGTGTGTGTCTGTGTGTGTGCGCGCATGTGTGTGTGCTTAAGGCTGCGTGCAGTCAGCATTGAGAATGGCTGATAAGGGTTGCTGGTTTCTGTGCATCAAGCTCGTTTGCAGGGGCGTGTGTGTTGCTGAGCAAGTGGTCAAGGCGACTGTAAAGCGCGCATGCCGTCATGCTTACAGGCCAACCGATGAAAAGCTGTCGTGCCTGAAGTCCAACTAATGAGGGAGTTTGTCGGATGTCATGCTTAAAGGCCAAGTAATGGGAAGTTCGCCAGATGTCATGCTTGCAGGCCAACCGACAAAAGGGCCTGCTAGTTGTCATGCTTGAAGTCCAACTCATGAAAACTTTGCCTGGTGTCGCTAGAGGGGGGTTGCCATGGAGAACGTAACCCCGCCAAAGTTTTCTGAGCCTGCTGGAGCGCTCAGGTCACAATCCTTGAATGCACTTTTGTTGTTTGTATGCCTTTGGGACCATCCTCATCAAATGTCTGCACTAAGAATGCATGCCATAGGGCGGCTGCCAAGTGTTTGTTGGCTGCGAATGGCTGTGCATGCCTTATAGGGCGTCTGCTAATTGGTTGTGGGCTATTATTGGCTATGGTGTCACATGGGCGCGAGCGGTGAATTGCCGTGGTCTCTTGGAAGCAACATTTGCATGTGCCCTCAAATGGCTGTGGTATCTTGACAGCAACATGTGCATGTGCCCCCAAATGGCTGTGGTCTCTTGAAAGCAACATTTGCATGTGCCCTCAAAAGAAGGTGCTGGCCCATGAGCGACGACATGCCTCTCAGGAGTGATGAAGGTTGGTTGAGAGGTCGTTCTTGCTTTAGCAATCACCTTGCAATCATAGGCTGTGAATGCTATTCATCGGGGCCGTACAGATGCTGGTGGCAAATGCCTTTGTGTTATGGTTGCTAGAGGCAAAGGCGTCTGCACAGTGAATGCTATGATGAGGGGCAGCAAGTTGCAAGGGGCAAAAATCTGCACTAAGAATGCTGAGAAGCAAGCTCTAAGTGGTATAAGCCACTCGCAAGTAGCAAAATACTCTCCTCTGCTAGGGTGGTGTGCTAGTAAATATTTGCTGAGCAACTCGTAAGTGGCACATGCTTACATGCTGCTGAGAAGGTGCAAAAGTCGACTAATGGGAAAACACCACGAGTGGTCACATCATGAAAGGGGTTGGCAAGCTTGTCTGCAAACTGCGCCATTGACAGCGACAGAGAAACACTGCTAGCAGAGGTTCATGTGTCGCTGTTTCTCATATGACATGTGTGTGTCACTAAGCAGAGGGGCAGAGGTGTGTGTGCGTCACTGTGGGCACTGCCGTTGGCTCATCATTGGCGAGTTGTTGTTTAAGCTCAGGTTCATGTGTCGCTGTTTCTCATATAACATGTGTGTGTCACTGAGCAGAGGTGCAGAGGTGCACGCATCACTGAGCGCGCTGCCAGTGGTTCATCATCTGTGGCTTGTTGTTCAAACAGAAGTGCATGTGTCAGAATGTGTCACTCAGTAGCAGAGGTGTCACTGAGCGCGCTGCCAGTGGTTCATCATCTGTGGCTTGTTGTTCAAACAGAAGTGCATGTGTCAGAATGTGTCACTCAGTAGCAGAGGTGCATGTGTCACTGAGTACGCTGCCGCTGGCTCATCATTGGCGAGTCGTTGTCAAAGTAGAGATACAAGTGCTTCCGAGCTGAGGTGCAGAGGTGCAGAGGTGCGTCACTGAGTGCGCTACCTTTGGCTAACCATTGCCAAATTGTTGTCCAGGGAAAGGTGCGTGCGTCACTGAGCGGAGGTGCAGAGCTGCATGCGTTGCTGAGTGCGCTGCCACTCATTGGAAATTTATTGTCCAGGCAGAAGAGTGTGTGTGTGTGTGACACTCAGTAGCAGAGGTGCGTCACTGATTGCGCTGCCACTCATTGGCAATTTGTTGTCCAGGCAGAGGTGCGTCACTGAGTGCACTGCCGCTCATTGGCGATTTGTTGTCCTGGCAGAAGTGTGTGTGACACTCAGTAGCAGAGGTGCGTCACTGAGTGCGCTGCCTTTGGCTAATCATTGCCAAGTTGTTGTCCAGGCAAAGGAGCATGCGTCTCTGAGTGGAGGTGCAGAGCTGCATGCGTTGCTGAGTGCGCTGCCATTGGATCATCATCCTGGATTTGTTCAAAAAGAGGTGACTGTATCATTAGCAGAGGTGCATGTGTTGGTGAGCTTCTGTTGGCTCACCAGCAATTTGTTGCCCAAAATTGTTGAGAAATTAGCCTAGCAAGAACGGCTGTCAGCAGCGTGAGTTTGAGTGAGTTGCGGCTTCCTTGCTCAGCCAAGGGGCAGGCACGCGCTGGCCTACACAATGGCAAGAAATCTCTGATGCCCTCTGTCTCTCTCTCTCTCTCACACACAAACACACACACACACACACGCATGCGCGCGCACACACACACACACGCACGCGCACACACACACACACACACACACACACACACACACACACACACACACACACACACACACACACACACACACACACACGCACGCACGCACGCACACAAGCACATGCACAACACACGCTTTGCTGTGCTTTGCCCCCCTAGGTACCTGGATGGCCGCCAAGAAGGGAAAGACCTTTAAATCAGATGGGAGCAAAAGCAAAGAAAAAGCAAAGAGCGAGGCACGGATACAGTCAGTCGTCGAGTTCACTAACAGGTTTGTGCCAATGAGCAGCCCTTAAGGCTTAAACGTATCGGGCATCAGAAGCATGCAACCGTTTCCCTTGCACTCTCACCCACGCGCACACCGTCATGCAAATCTGTACGTGCACAATCACACACATGCGCACCGGCATGCACAAGGATATGCACACACAATCCAACACACGCACACCTGCATGCGCGTTTTCATCTAGGCCTGATGCATGAGGAGCGTACCATCCTGGTCTAATTGAATCAAATACTAGTGCTGTTCCTACGCAGTCGATGTCTGTGTTTTGTGTGTAGCTGATGATTGTGGTGGTGGTGTTGATAGGGAATATCATGGGGCAGCGGCGTTCTTGGCGAACAGTGCTATCTCAACATCCACGAGCCTGTAGTAATACAGTGCCCCCTTCTGGAGGAAATTAGAATTGTGGGTGTGTTGATTCAGAGGCACTGACTGCCATGGAGAGACATGGTTTGTATGGAGTTGGCTTGTTCATGTCCATGGATCTGTTTCGCCGTTTGTCCAATGGTGAAAACAGGGCTTTCATTCATCTCCCTTCCAGCTTTGCTGAATGTAGGTTTATTGAACCCGAGGGTTTGTGCGCACACACAGCCACCTGACCACACACTCACTCAGGGGCACAAGCATCAGAAGGCTGCATGCTGCAAGTGCTGCCCGGCCGGCACATGCTCACTTCATGCTCCCAACTAAGCCTGCCTGTCTGTGTGGACTTTCACAGCTACCTGAGCATGAACTCACTTGCGGACGCGGCTAGTGGGCCGAGTAGGCTGCTTCCTGATCATCATGAAGAGGACAGCCCAGTTGATGCAGGGAAGAGGCCCATGTATCAGCGAGGTGCATCTCCGCCCCCCGGTAAGCAATACACGCATACGTGCACCGTGCAGCTCTCTCTGCCGTCACTGCATCGCTTTTTGTTCTTCTTGCAGTGATGATATTTTTGTCAATTTTGAGCGCGTCATTTGTGAAATGATTGCGCCACAGAATGTGCACCTCTAAAAGAGGGAGGGAGGGAGAGGGGGAGAATGTGTGTGTGTGTGTGCATTTGTGTCGAGTGTGTATCAATGTGTGACTCTGGCCTTACAAGGAACTCCGTGGCCTCTCTAACCTGAGTGCTGCAAGTCTGCTCAAGGGAATGGTTGTGCAGCGTTGGAAGGTGTGGCAGCAGAGCATGGAGGTGTGACTGAGTGCTGTGAAAGTCAGAAGGACAGCGAAGCCCTGGCTTGTGCGCTTTCCTCTGTTGCTCTTGAGTTGTGTTGGCCAATTCCGTCTATGTGTAGGCTTTTTTGCCAGGAAATATGTGGCATATTAGTGAATTAGCCAACCCTACTTTTTAAAGTGCAAATGGCCTGCCGGCCCCGGGGGTAAGATTAAGAATATTGGCCAAGGTTTACTTGTGGCCAGTGTTACACAGCTGTGCCTCCTTTGAAATTTTAAGTGACCTGCCAAGCCCGGGGAAATGTTGATTTGTGTGGTACACAAGGGTAAGAACACAGAGGCGTTACAGCTATGCTTCTTGAGGCCAATTCAGCTGAAAGAAAGGAGAGCTAGAAACCAAAACAGCCTAAAGCTCCAGTGTGCCATGGTTCCTTTATCTCATCCAGCATCATGTGAAACACGTTTGAAGATGGCCGACGCGCCTCCTCTTTGTGCTGCATAAAATGCACACAGTTTTTACTCCTAGCATCTAAATAAGGCTTCTGGGTTGGCACAGCTGCCTTGCATGCTTGCGCACATGCTTGCAAGACAACCTACCATAAGGTCACAAGAAGAGCATGCCTGCGCGTTGGAGGTCGCTTGCAGGGTTCTGTCAGATTCAATGTTGAAATGCAGCTGCCTTGCATGCGTGCACTCACGCCTCCAGAACCTCAAACTGTAAGCTCAAAATGGAAAGCACGCCTTGCGTTGGGCGTTGGCTGCAGGGTTCAGTGTTGTAGCGCAGCTGCCTTGTATGCTTGCGCTCATGCTTGCAAGACAATTTACCATAAGGTCTCACAAAGAGCATGCCTGCGCGTTGGAGGTCGCTTGCAGGGTTCTTTTAGATACAATATTGAATTGCAGCTGCCTTGCTTGCACGCTCTCATGTCTGCAGAACCTCAGACCACAAGATCACACGGAGAGCGCGCCTACACTCTGGGTGTTGCCTGCCGCGCAGCAATGGAGTACGTCAAGGTAAGAAGCAGTTTGGTCCCAGCTGCATCATCAGGTGCACGAAGAATATTTCAGGAGCCAGGTGACGCAAGAGCGCTTTAAAAGACTCTGGGTGCTGCCTGCAGCGCAGCAACGGAGTGCGTTGCCAAGGGAAGAGGCAGTTTTGATTTGATCTTACGTTTACTGGTGCTTTAATTTAATTTATCGAGTGCGTCCAGGGAAGGAGCAAATGTGAGCATTTTGCATTTTTTTTAACGCCTTGCTTCTTCTCTGCTTGGTGCTTAAAAATCACCTGAGAAGGTGCTATTTCGTCCATACAAAAGCGTAATTTAGAGTTGTGCACTGTGCTTGGTTATTTGTGGGTCCTCAGGGGCTTCGTTTGTGCCTTCCCATTTTTGAGGACGTGATGCTGCCTGACTGCTGCTTCCTGAGTCTCATGCGCACTTGCGCGTGCTGCATCCCATCTATTTTGTTTGTAGTTGCCCAAAGGCCAGGAACCCACCAGGCCCACATTAACTTCCCTTTTACCCTCTGGTGAGGGAGACTCACAGCTCTCTGACCCAATGTGGTCTTTTCTGTTCCTTTTCCCCTTTGTGCCTTTCCATGTTTAACCGTGGATAAGGTTATCTCCACAGGTTCCATGCATGCCTGCATTTGCCTCATCTAGTTGCATTGATCAGCATGCAGGACTGTGGTTTTAAGCGACCACAGCTCTTGAGCTTGACAGTATGCCTGGGGGCAAGTTTCTCAGCTAGCGACTTGCTAATGTCCAGACGTACAAAACACAGTAGTTTCATTGTTTCAGCTGGAACAAACGGCGGCCACTGCATGCCCACACACTGTTCAGCACACACATGCCCACACACTGTTTCAGCTGGAACAAACGGCGGCCACTGCATGCCCACACACTGTTCAGCACACACATGCCCACACACTGTTTCAGCTGGAACAAACGGCGGCCACTGCATGCCCACACACTGTTCAGCACACACATGCCCACACACTGTTTCAGCTGGAACAAACGGCAGCCACTGCATGCCCACACACTGTTCAGCACACACATGCCCACACACTGTTTCAGCTGGAACAAACGGCGGCCACTGCATGCCCACACACTGTTCAGCACACACATGCCCACACACTGTTTCAGCTAGAACAAACGGCGGCCACTGCATGCCCACACATTAGATTACAGGAAGTTGAGGGGGGTTGCATGCTGATGCCATGAGTGAAACGCATTGAATGCTAGGCTGGAGCGTGTAGACAAATCGATGATGACATCACCACCTGACCTGAGCTGTGTGCATCAGGTCGCAGATTGCATGAACACATCAGCACACATCTGAAGCTTCGCACTGGGTTCTGAACAAGGAAATGTCCCCTCCAAAGAGTGCAGTTGCATTCCATTGGCAACTGGAAACCTTCTCATCTATGTAACACCTTGCAATCCAGAGAGAACTAATTGGATGCAAGCATGCACCACCGCATCCTCATTCCTATCGTACTGTTTTCAGTATTTTCCTTTTTCTTTAAGCACTCCACATCATAATAGCATGATGAAGATGGTTCCCCTGATGCCTCCTTTTTGGGGAGTGGTACGCATGAAGCAAATGTAAGAGCCCTGAAACCTTTCCTTGCTCTTGCTTTCCAGCGTGGCGGCCAAGTTGAGAAGGAGGACTCAGAGGAAGACAGCAAGATGAGTGTAGAGGGTACTTCTGACGAGACTCAAGAGGTGTGTATTTGGCGTGAAACTGTGCCACCAGCAACCTGGACAAGCAGGATGGAGTGGGTCGTGAGTAGGGTTGGCCAATACCATACATATATAGGGATTGGCGTATAGCGCTACTCTTGACACTTTCTAGCGGTACATAGCATTATATAACATTGTATTATAACAGCGCTATTTACCAATGCCGGTCCCTACAGTTTGGCATATAGCGTTATGTGAGGGTCTTCTATAGCGTTATAAAGCGCGATATGCGATATGGTGCTTTAGGCCAACGCCAAGTATCCCTAAACATACGTATATACGCCAAGTAGTTTGCATTCTTCCTGCAAAAAAAGTGGAAGCATACAGCATACGTGTACGCAATTGGCCAGCCCTAGTCATGAGAGATGAGGCAAGGTGCAGCTTCGATGCAGCTTTTGGCATAATGTCCCTCCATGAGCCCTGGGCTCAAATGACAGCTGCTCAAAATGATTGCCTGGCTGAAGTCTGGCAGAGATTGAATCATGTCAGAAAGGGATTTTGGCTGTTTGTTCCATGATGCACCGAATCCAGCTGCTTTTGCCCTATGCCTCTGTGAGAGGCTCTGAGCCTGTTGCACCGCTAAACCCATCTGTAACTTCATTGGGATTGGAGGTAAGTTTGAAGCTCCTTTGCGTTCACAAGCACCGCTCCACCTCTTTGAATTTTCCTGGAAGTCAAAGATGAGGTCCGTGCCGCTGCTTCTCTGCCCACAATCACTGCCACGACTGTGTTGTTTGATGGTGGAACGCGTGCCGATCTTTGCCTCGTGACGATGAAACGTTTGGTCGACCTTGCTTTCAAAGACTCTTGAGCATGGATGTACGTGCTTTGTATCATGTTGTAGAATCTGCATCCTCATGTGCAAGCTTGTGCGCATGCGCACACACACACACACATACACACACACATACACACACACATACACACACACATACAAACAAACAAACACACACACAACAAAAGCACATGCACCCATGCACACACAGCCGCACTCACTGTATGCATGTGCACGCAGGCATGCTTTGCACAGGCTGAGCTTCTTCATGCACTTGTACATGATTATACGCAATCACGTGTACATGTTCGTGACCATTCACAGGCTGAGCCTAAACATGCACGCACACATGTATATGCTCCCACACGGGCTGACCTTTTTCATGGACAAGGCTTGCATGCGCTTATGCAGAGACGCACTTGAACATGAGCATGCACAGGCTGAGCCCTTACATGCGCACATACACACACACACACACACATGTACATGCTCCTGCACGGGTTGAGCCCTTACATGCGTGCACACATGCACTTGCTCCTACACAGGCTGCGTTATCGACGGATGAGCAGTCTGACGGAGCTGAGCTTTTTGACAAGTTTCAGAAGCAGGAAGGGAAGAGAAGGAGGGTGCCCCTGCCCGGGAAGCAACAACAATCAAAGCAGGTGTGCTGGTGGTGTAGGATTGATGTTTCAGGCTAGCGCCCCTGGTGCCCAGGTGCTTCAGCATTGGTTTGACGGGTTAGCAATTCTGTGCCCTTATCCATGCGTCTTACCTAGCTGAGATATTAGTCAGCCAAGCTATGCGTAAAAATGAGGAGTTCTTTCCCCAAAGTGGGAGTCATTGGGAGGCTCTGTCCTTAATGCACGCAGCCGAACGGCAAGCGTACATTTTTTTCCCCAAAGGAACTTGAGCAAATTGAGTATGCAGGGTTGCTCAGGGGAGTACAGACAAAGGTCCTGCATACTCAGAAATGGCTGGTTGCCGTGGGGCATTGACTCAAATCTACTTGGTTGACCTGACTTATCGGTCTTGAAAACTGGGATGGAGGCAGGCTCACATGCTTCTACTGCTGAACAGGGGGCAGCCCCATTGCTGATTGTCTTGAAATAAAGTCCATTATTTTGCTGTAATTTTGCAAAAGCGGTACGGTATGTGTGTGTGTCGGTGCGTGCGTTGGCTGTCAAATCACCAACCTCGCTTCCACTGCTTAATAAGGGGGCAGCCACACTTCTGAATGGTCTGAAGGCTTCCAATGTTTTGCAATCTTGCTCTACTGGTGTGGTGCATGCGCTGTTGCGTCGATGCGTGGGCTGGTTGTCAAACCGACCTGTTTTCTGTTGCCTAGTTGTTGTTTGCTGTCCTTACTGCTGTACAAGACCCATGTTCCTCCCATTGTTTCAGCACTTTCGAAGGGCAGTGGGCTCTTCCTGAATGCAGGCTGAAGACGTGTCTGACCCAGGCTTATGAAAAGCAGTGGTTTCTTGGGATGGGCATCGCTTCTCAAGGTCAATGCTTCTTCGTGTGGCCTGCTTGTGAGTGCAGGCAAAAGGCGCGCCTGACCTGAGCTCCAGTAAAAGCAGCGGCTCCTTGAGGCGGGCATCGCTCCTCAAAAACCAGCCACCTAGTGAGAACGGCGAGGAGAGGGAAGGGAAGGCAGACTCTCCAGGTACTGTAGCAGTTACAGCGTCAAAAAGCAGGATTAATGGTTGCACCTACCACAGGATCCATAAAGGGGAACACTGATTGCAGCACAAACGCAGCTTCTGTAAAGGAGAATGCATTGCAACTGCAGCAGAAATCGCAGCCTCCGTGAAGAGGATTACATTGCACTTGTCACACAAATTACAGCTTATGTGGAAGAGAATGCATTGTAATCGCAGCACGAATCCCAGGATTCGTAAAGGGAAGTGCACGGTCGTTGCTGCATGGGGCCTCCATCCAGGATGTATCGCAGAATGCTGATTCATTACTGGATCATGATTCATGCACTTAGTTGTCGCTGCATTGGTGCCCCCACCCGGATTTTATTGCAGGGTCCATTGCAGGATTTATGGTGGCACTCATCGCAGGAGTCATGATTCATGCACTTGATTGTCATTGCATTGGTGCCCCCACCCAGGCTGGACTGTGCCGTGACAGTATTGGTTATTGGTGCACCGGTGCCCCCATCCTGGATTCATCGCAGGATGCATGTTTCACCTCAGGATTTTTATTCGTGCACGGGGTGGTTTGTGCACTGGTGCCCCCACCCAGGCTGGACTGTGCGGTGACGTTTTGCCGCAGGTCGTGCGGGTCCAGGCAAAGAACAGCATGCTTTCGTCTAGGGCAGTGTGTCTGTAAAGAGCTGCGTAAATCTTTTTTAGTCCTGGCTGGATGCACTGTGTCCCTGTGGCTGCTTCATCCAGGCCTGTCATACTCTTATTTCTGTCCTTGTTTTATCCAAGATTTTTGTTTCCAGCTGGAACCCCTCGTGGGACAAAGGGAACCGTTGAGGTGGTGTGGGTAAGCTGGGAAACCGAAAGCCACAGAATTTCCCGATGCACAATCTGGCAACCGATCGTCAAATGTTCTGTCTCACAGAGACTGGAGCCAGAAGAAGCGGTGTTGTGTCAGGAGTAGCAGGAGATGTCCAATCTCACAGAGACTGGAACCAGGAGGAGCGGTGTTGCGTCAGGAGTAGCAGGAGCAGCTGCATTGCTGCGCTGACTCTGATGTCAAGGCCTTGCAAGGTCTCGCCCTGACTCTGATGCCGAGGTCCTGCAAGGTCTCGCCCTGACTCTGATGTCAAGGTCTTGCAAGGTCTTGCCCTGACTCTAATGTCAAGGCCTTGCAAGGTCTCGCCCTGACTCTGATGTCAAGGTCTTGCAAGGTCTTGCCCTGACTCTGATGTCAAGGCCTTGCAAGGTCTTGCCCTGACTCTGATGTCAAGGTCCTGCAAGGTCTCGCCCTGACTCTGATGTCAAGGTCTTGCAAGGTCTCGCCCTGACTCTGATGTCAAGGTCCTGCAAGGTCTCACCCTGACTCACTGGCACAACAGACCTTTTGCATCAGGGCAATGCAGCTTCCCCTGCCTTCATTGGCACAACAGGCCTTTTGCGTCAGGGCAATGCAGCTTCCCCTGCCTTCATTGGCACAACAGGCTTTTTGCGTCAGGGCAATGCAGCTTCCCCTGCCTTCATTGGCACAACAGGCCTTTTGCGTCAGGGCAATGCAGCTTCCCCTGCCTTCATTGGCACAACAGGCCTTTTGCGTCAGGACAAGGTCATGCAGAGGTTGGGTTGAGGGCAAACGTGTCCTCGCATGCCCTTGCCCTGACGCAAAGGGCCTATTGTGCCAATGAAGGCAGGGGAAGCTGCACTGCCCTGCTGACTCTGTATGAAAGGTTTTGTAAAGGCCTTTTTCTGACTTCATAAATGGGTTTCTTTGTGCCGGGAATGCCAGGAGCACCTGCTCTGCTCTGCTTGCTCTGAGATGCAGAGTCAACTGAAGCAGCAAAAGCTGCACTGTGCATTTGGATCGATTGAAGCAGCAATTGCTGCACTGTGCCTTTGTATTAATTGAAGCAGCAAAAGCTGCACTGTGCCTCTCTATCAAAAGAAGCAGCAAAAGGAGCATCGCCGTGCTTGCTCTGGATTGAAGCTCTTGCATGGTTGTGCAGGGACTTGTAGATAGCCATGCAAAGAGAGGTCTGGCAAAACGTGCGAAGACTGAAAGGGGTGTGAATATTCTGCACACACCCTGCTCAGCATGAGCACATCATATCAAGCATCTGCGCTTGTTAATGTGTAATGTGCACAAAACACGCGTGCAGGAGAGTCCTCCCCTTCAAACAGTCAACAACAACTCGGAGAGGAGAGGTTTTCGCCCAGGCCCCCAGATCCCAGGTAATAAGGGGTAGTGTTAGTTAGGAAGCCTTACTGCACGCGGCCTTGCTTGGTTGGCGTGCTCTTTTATTTTCAATTCCAGGTAAGAGAGAAGAGTGACCGTGTAGGCGGCATCCCAGGAACAAGAGCTTGGCGTGTGGGCTTTAAGGATTTGAGTGGACAGCAATAGGACGCATTGCAACAGTTCAAGGAATTGCCACGGACTTGCTTGTCTAGAGTTATCATTTAGGATTGAATGCATGAATCTGTAAGCTTCTGTGGTCAAAAATAAGACTGGCTGCACCAGTCAAAAAGGGTCATGCACACACACACACACACATACAAATGGCTCTGCAGGTATGCTGATGGCCCCAGCAGTGATTCCCAGGCTCAGCGCCAGCCACGTGTTCCTCAGGGCTCCGCGTTTGCCGGAACGGCGCAGGTGGGTGCTTGGCGACCTAAATGATTCTTCAAGTTGATGTTCGGCACTCTAGTAGCATTCTGAAGGAGGGTGCGCTGGATTTGCTGGAGCTGCGCAGGGGGGTGCTTGGCAATCTAGTTTTTTTCTGAAATTAGTTGCTGTCTGAAGGAGGTTGCTCAGCAACCCAGATTCTTCGAGGTAGATGTTGCGCAGGGGGGTGTGCTTGGTAATCCAAGGATCTGTTTCTCCAGGGTGCATGGCTGCTCGCTCGTGAGGACTGCTCCCCAATCAAAGGCCTGTGAATATGAGCGCGATGGTTTGGTCCCTAGGAGTTCTTCCAGGGGAGCACCTGAGGGGAGCAGTGCATGTGCATCTTGGGTCGTGGACCTAGAAACATGCCTCAAATGCCCCTTTGATAACAACGCCATGTGCTTGCTTGCATGACGTGGTTGTGATGGGCTGGTGCATACAACGATGATGATGATGATGATTGTGACGGGCTGGTGCATATGGCATCATGTGCTTGCTTGCATGACGTGCTTGTGATGGGCTGGTGCATGCAAAGTATTTTAATTTGTGTTGTGTGACCAGACTTTGTGACCAGGCGGTGCGTGTGAGTCATGCAGGGTAGCTGGGGGCTCCGGGTTCATTGAAGTCAGTGAGAGTGTGCATGCATGATCTATGGTTGCATTGTGGGTGGGAGTGCAGGATCATCTGAGTCTGGGAGAATGCTTGCTACACTTTATAGATTGGGGTTCAGGTGCAGGTGTTGCTCTGCTGCACCCATGCACCTATCGTTCGGACCCACGTGCAGGTCCGAAGGAGCTCTGTGCACATGCCAGTGTCCTCCAGCGAAGCCCAGGTAAACACTGTGCCTCATGGAAAACGGTGTGTCTCTGTGCAAACAATGTGCTGCTGGCGATGTCAGTGCCCTGATGACCCTGCCGTAGTGACCCTTGCTACAGGGAACCCCTGCCAAAGTGACCCTGACCCTGGTGGTTCTTGCCATTGAGATACCCTGCCATAGTGCCCCTGCCTAGTGATTCCCTGCCTCAACGGTACCCTGTAATAATGTGCTACATAAGTGACCCGGCCACAGTGATCCTTGCCATAGGGAACCCCTGCCATAGAGAAGCCCTGGCATAGTGACCATTTTTCCCCTTTCAAGCCGTATTCCTGCGCACCAGCTTCTTTTGTGCTGCGCAATCTGGAGCACGTTGTCTTCATCTGAAGCAACTCTTGATGTGCTGCACACTGGCTTGCTGTGTTGCGCTACTAGTTGGCTTTTCTGGAGGCTGCACAATTTGGAGCACGTTGTCTCCATGTGCTGCACACCAACTGGTTTTGTTGCGCGCCAGCTTTGGGGCTGCAGGCCATTTCGCTGCTTAGTTTCTTTAAAGGGCTGCTGCCACTTGGCTCTTCTGGGGGCTGCACAGTTTTGTACTGTTGCTCGTACAAGAAGCTGAATGACTTGGTGCTGGTGGATGCAGCAATCAAACAATCCTGCCTTTGGCCTTTCCGTACAAGAGCAGCTCGTGTTTTGCTCCCCAAGCAAGGAATTGAAAACTGATGGAGACAAGATTCAGTAACGGCGAGTGTGCCACATTGTTTAAATCAAGATCGCACGCACACACACACACACACACACACACGCACGCACGCACGCACGCACACGCACACACACACACACACACACACACACACACACACACACACACACAATACACACTACAGGTTTCATTGGCATCGGACCAACCTGTTGGCAGATCTGCTGAGCTGCCCAAGATGTCCGGCCTTCCACGTAAGCGTGCACGCAACATGCCATCTTTCATGCTCACCCCCCTTGTGTTGCCTAATTTCAAATCCAAAAGCCAAGGGAATCAAGTGTTGCCATCGACATGCGACTTGTAGCATGCATAGTACGCCTAGTTTGCATCACAGTGTGCTTTGAATGCAAGCTGCAGTCATCCTTGGTCCTGTTAGAGACAGGGCGTGGTTGTCATGATGCTGTGACTGGTATCATGCAAGCTGCAATTATCCTTGGTCCTGTAATGGACATGGCGTGGTTGTCATGATGCTGTGACTCGCAGCATGCAAACTGCAATTATCCTTGGTCCTGTAATGGACATGGCGTGGTTGTCATGATGCTGTGACTCGTAGCATGCAAACTGCAACTATCCTTGGTCCTGTAATGGACAGGGCGTGGTTGTCATGATGCTGTGACTGGTATCATGCAAGCTGCAATCATCCTTGGTGCTGTAATGCTGTAATGGACACTGTGCGCTTGATGTGAGAAGTACTGTGAGGACAAGGCAGGCTGGCCAGAGTACAAGAGTACAAGACACGGCCAGAGTAAGGTCGCGGGTAAACTCACAAGGGCACGTGGGGTCCATGGTCCCCAAGGCAAGCGTACCACCTGTTCTTGCCCAGAGCCTGGAAATAGGTCTGGTGACAGTTGGTAGTTAAGGTGATCTGGAGGGGGTCTTCATCAATACACGTGTCTTGGAACAGTACTGCACTTCATCATAGGGGCGACCCTGCGCGAGCCCTGTAGTGCCTTCACAGCTAGAACTGAACAGCAGGAAAGAGATTGAAGAGAGCAAAGCTGTTCAGGAGCGCTTGATTCACACAAGCACATACACAATTCTTACACACACATACACACACATGCATGCATGCACTGGCATGCAGGCCACATGACGTCTGACCAAGACCGCTCCAACATAGGCCCCCTCCCTTCCGTAAGCCCCCGCCAGGGGTCTGGATCCTTTTCAGGCGCATCTAGCACGCAGCATCCATCTGCTTTTGGCCTGGCGCATGCGCACTCCAACCGCTCTACAGGAGCCCACAATGACCTGGTGCTGCCACAACTGATGGAGAGCAAGCCACCAGCAGGTAAAGCAGTGGTGGTGAGAGGCAAGCCACCAGCAGGTGAAACAGTGGTGGTGAGAAGCAAGCCACCAGCAGGTAAAGCAGTGGTGATGAGCCCACACTGACCTGGTGCTGCCACAACCAATGGAGAGCAAGCCACCAGCAGGTAAAGAAGTGGTGGTGAGAAGCAAGCCACCAGCAGGTAAAGCAGTGGTGGTGAGAGGCAAGCCACCAGCAGGTGAAGCAGTGGTGTTGAGAGGCAAGCCACCAGCAGGTGAAGCAGTGATTGGGAAAGGCAAGCCACCAGCAGGTGAAGCAGTGGTGTTGAGAGGCAAGCCACCAGCAGGTGAAGCAGTGATTGGGAAAGGCAAGCCACCAGCAGGTAAAGCAGTGGTGATGAGCCCGCACTGATCTGGCGCTGCCGCAGCTGATGGTGCTGGAGAGCAAGCCACCAGGGGCATGTGAGCTGTGGAGTTTCTGTTCCTTTCCTTGGGTGGCAAGTGGAAGGTGTCCAGGTGTCAGTGCCTCTGTAGATTTATGGCAATAGTTTGTGTGTACGAGTGGTCCCAGACTGGTCATGGTATGAGTTACAAGCACCAGGTTCCCTAGTGCACCATGCTTGGTGGGAAAATCACCAGTTGAAGGCACCCAGCTGAACGGCCTATCAGCTGAAGGTGCCAGGCTTGTTGGGGGGTTCAGTAGAGAGGCACCAGGCTGCAATCACCAGTTGAAGGCACCCAGCTGAGCAGTGTATCAGCTGAAGGTGCCAGGCTTGTTGGGGGGTTCAGTAGAGAGGCGCCAGGCTGCAGTCACCAGTTGAAGGCACCCAGCTGAGCAGTGTATCAGCTGAAGGTGCCAGGCTTGTTGGGGGGTTCAGTAGAGAGGCACCAGGCTGCAGTCACCAGTTGAAGGCACCCAGCTGAGCAGTGTATCAGCTGAAGGTGCCAGGCTTGGTCAGTGACTCCATTGAGTGCACCGGGCTCCGATGAGATCATCGGTAGAAGGCACCAGGCTCCTAATCAGTGGACTCATGACAGGCATCAAGTCATCTGTGAGGGTTCCCTGGGCACCAGGTCTTCCATGTATATGGTTCAGCGCTGATTGTGCAGGCTCTGGTACATGGGCTGTTTGAGGCTCGGGAGCGGCCTCCCCTGAAGAAAGAAGTAGGTGATGTATGCTCAGAAAGTGTTTGAGGCTCAGGCGTGCCCAGTAAATAGTTGAGGTTTGTGAGTGGCTCCTCCTGAAAAGCGCTAGGTGCTGTGTGCTCAGTAAACGCCATCAATAGGTGGATGCCATGTCATCTTTTTTGTGATTTTTTATTTGTTGGTTAATTGGCTGTCAATGGGTCAATGCCATGTAATCCTGCAGCATGCATGGGCATGCACGCACACACGCACGCACACACACACACACACACACACACACACACACACACACACACACACACACACACACACACACACACACACACGCAACTCACTCTCATCGCAGGTTGGGAACGCGGCCAGTCTGATTTGCAAGCTAGGGAATCTAACAGCAAAACTCTTCCCCAACTGTCGGTAAGTTGAAGGGAGCCGCTATTTTTTTGCGTGTCAAGCAAGCCAGAAATAAGCACTTTTGAGTGCTATGAATGGATGATCCCCTAGAGCCTGGTGTGTATTGGGGCATGCTGTCATAAATAAAACACGTCCAACCTAATTTTACAATGTCAATCTCCTAGAGCCTGGTGTGTACCGGGGCATGCTTTTATAAATAAACATTTATGTGGCTTTCCAAACCAGTTTTACCAAGTTGCCTGACATCTGGAAAGTGTCCTTTTGGTCCCCCCATTCCAACAATAATGCCTAAGAATACTTCAAACAATGCTCCCTTAGCATCCGACCTCTTTGGAAAGGAAGGTACAAATGCTGCTACTCACTTTCAGACCCGCAATCGAGCAGGAGGAGTTGCGTTTGAGCATGTAGGGCTGGTTTGGTATGTTGGGGCTTCTGGAAGTGTTTCAGGTCCGGCTCTGTGCACCAACAATGAAAAGAACAGAAAAGACTACGCCAGCCAAAAAAGGCTGCAAGAAATAAGGTTCCCTAGCTAGGAAGCTAGCAAGGGTCTCACCAAAGACCCTTTGGCTCTGTGCAACAACATTGATACTGATTCACTTGCCTGGACATGCCTGCGTGGAGGCATCTGCAAGTGGTTCAGGTTCAGCTCTGTGCACCGACATTGACACTGAGACACTTGCCTGGACGTGCCTGGGTATGCGTCCTAGCAAGAAAACGAGGGGCAATTCTCCCGAGCTATTCGATCACAATGGCAAGATCTAGTCACATTGCCACAATCCAGTCATCATAGTGCCATCCGATCACAATGGCATGATCTGGTCACATTGCCACAATCCAGTCATCATAGTGCCGTCCGATCACAATGGCATGATCTGGTCACATTGCCACAATCCAGTCATCATAGTGCCGTCCGATCACAATGCCACAATCCGATCACAGTGCCGTCCGATCACAATGGCACGATTTGGTCACAGTGCCACAATCCGGTCACAAAGCCGTCCGATCACAATGGCACGATCCGGTCGCAGTGCCGTCCGATCACAATGGCATGATTTGGTCACAGTGCCACAATCCGGTCACAAAGGCCGTCCGGTCACAATGGCATGATCCAATTGCTATGCCACAATCCGGTCACAAAGCCGTCCGATCACAATGGCACGATCCGGTCACAAAGCCGTCCGATCACAATGGCACGATCCGGTCACAGTGCCTTCCGGTCACAATGGCATGATCCGACCACAATGGCGTTATGCCTGAGTGCAACTTGGGCCACAAATGCTGGGGCACGGATCATTCACTGCCGACGTTCGAAGCCTCTTCAAGCAATCATGAATATGGAGCGCACATCTGGTGACTGCTGCGCACTGCCTGGCTTGCAGACAAAGCACTCCCCTTCGTCTTCCAAGCCGCCAATGCTGGATCGAGTGAAGGACATGTTCACTCGGGGCCCAACCGCCTCCCTGATTGGAAGCCCTCGTACACATGACAACTCTTCAGGTGCGTGTGTGTGTGTGCACGGTGTTCACTCGGGGCCCCAACGCCTCCCTGCTGGAGAGCCCTCGTACACATGACAGTTCTTTAGGGGGGGAGGGTGTGCGTGATGTTCAGTCGGGGCCCCAACGCCTTCCTGCTGGGAAGCCCCCGCGTCCATGACAGCTCTTCAGTGTGTGTGTGTGTGTTTGCGTGCATGTTTATATTTTTAGGACCTCTGGTTGGGGTGTGGTGTGCCAAAAAGTGTGTGATCTATGTCGAAGATGGGGCAGTGTGCAGGCCCAGGCCCACAAAATAATTATTTTCAACCCATCCTCCATCCGAAAGAAAGAAAAGAACATGTCCTCAGTTCAGCTCTCAGATCCCCTCCATTGGTTGCATGCACATCTGCAGCTGAACCACAGCAGTCACCCCCTGCCTCCCTCCCCACCGCCTTTGCCAACTCCATGGGCAACAACTTTGCACAGCGTATGGCTGCAGCAAAGGAGCAGCCGCGTGTGTCCATGCACTCTGCGCAACCAGAGGTGTGTGCACTTTGGTTTGTGCATCATTTTGTGCACAGCCCATGCCTGCAGCCAAGGAGCAGCTGTGCATGACCATGCAATCAGCGCAACGAGTGATGAGTACACTTTTGTTTTGGCACCATGTGAATTAGCTTTGGTGTGAACGTGGGCATTACTTTGCGTTGAGCCGTAGTCGAGGCGCATCCGCGCATCTGCGCGTGTCGCTCAGGTATCATGGAGCATGTTCGGGTTATAAGCATGCAGGAATCCATGAGCAAGAAAGGCGTGGCAGCAACGATAGGACAGCTGTGCACGACGGATATGTTTGCGCAATTGTGTGTGCGTAAGGAACTTGTGGCCAACACTTCTTTTCTGCGGTTTGACAACCTGCATTTGTGAAAGCACGCTTGGGAGTTATTGCTCTGGATTGCTTCGTTCACTTGCACTTAAAGGCACACACACATGTTTGGATGCACACACATTTACACGCATATAAACACACACACACACGCGCGCGCGCGCGCGCGTGCGAGTGCTCCCATGACGGTTCATATGGCTCATGGATCCTCATCTTGCCATTGTCTATTGCAGGTCACTCTGCATGACCTGGAGGCGCTCTGCCATTTGTATCCGTTATCTTTCACAGGTCACTTCAGCGCTTTTCCGTTCTTTTTCCATTGGCCTTTGTAGGTCACTCTGCATGACCTGGAGGCGCTTTGCCATTTGTATCTGTTATCTTTCACAGGTCACTTCAGCGCTTTGTTTTTCCATTGGCCTTTGTAGGTCACTCTGCATGATTTGGAGGCGCTTCGCCACCGGAGGAGCCTGCAGGCCAAGGTATGCTGCTTTGCATCTTAACGTCCGAGGATTGCTTTTTTGCATCTAGGATTTTGTTACTCTGTGGAAAGGAAAGGCGACAGCATGATCAGGGAAAACAGGGAGAGGAAAAAAAAGAAAAGACTTGGCTATTTGCTGCAGCAAGGATTATACTTTTGTGTGGATAGCCTGCCACAGCTCTGAATTGTGTCATTGCCTCTTCTTGTACACGCCTTAGGGGTAGTAATTTCAGGTACCATGTGTTGTCTCTTGTTGTGCAGGCCTCAGGGTTAATAGCCATGGTACCATGTGTCGTTGTTTCTTGTTGTGCATGCCTCAGGGGTAATAGCCATGGTACCATATGTTGTTGTTTCTTGTTGCACAGGCTTCATGCGTAGAGCGCCACGCTGTGGAGTGCACTGAGAGGTTGAGCAGCTTGGCCTCAATGTATTTGATGTGTGCTCATTTACACCTGCGGGCGTTGCTTGTTGTGCAGGCTTCATGCGTAGAGCGCCACGCTGTGGAGTGCACTGAGAGGTCGAGCAGCTTGGGCTCAATGTATTTGATGTGTGCTCATTTACACCTGCGGGCGTTGCTTGTTGTGCAGGCTTCATGCATAGAGCGCCACGCTGTGGAGTGCACTGAGAGGTCGAGCAGCGTGACGGCGCTGGACCAGCGAGAAAAGGGCAGCAGGTGAGCCCAAGCTTGAGCTAGTGTGAGATTTGAGAGATGTTGTGAGGAGCTGTGAGGTACATTCTTTAAGCAGTGGGACAGTGCCGAAGCAGCGAGAAAAGGGCAGCAGGTGAGCCCAAGCTTGCGCTAGTGTGAGATTTGAGAGATGTTGTGAGGAGCTGTGCGGTACATTCTTTAAGCAGTGGGACAGTGCCGAAGCAGGGAGAAAAGGGCAGCAGGTGAGCACGAGCTTGCGCTAGTGTGAGATTCGAGAGATGTTTTGAGGAATCTGTGAGGTGCATCCTTCTAGCAGTTTCACACTGCTGGACCAACGAGAGCAGGGGAGCAGGGAAGCCCTTGCTTGCGCCAATGTGAGGTAACCTCCTGACAATTTTTGAGGTGCAACTTGGCCAGCAGCCTGACCACGCTGGACAAGGGAGTGCCTTTCATTAGGTGAATACGTTGTGAAGTACTGTATGCAACAGTTACAGCTACTGTATGCAACAGTTACAGCTACTGTATGCAACAGTTACAGCAATTAGAGGCCCAACAGCTCAACCACGCTGGACTGGACTGGGCTGGACTGTACTACAACCTTGAGATGTAACTCATACCCCTTGGTATAGCCCTTTGCCGGTTGATGCATGGGAGTTTGCGCCGAGAGCTGGAAAGGTGTACCTGAGTGCTCAACGTACACACCTTGCTTGTAAGCAGGCGTTTTTTGGACAAACAGCGCAGCCGAGACTTGCAGGAGGGTGGTGCATGACATGATGCACCTGCGGCATGATGCACCCAGCGGCATGATGCAGCCAGTGGCATGATGTAGCCAGCAGTATGATACACCCAGCGGCATGATGCAGCCAGCAGCATGATACACCCAGCAGCATCGTGCACCCAGCAGCATCGTGCACCCAGCAGCATCATGCACCCAGCGGCATGATGTAGCCAATGGCATGATGCAGCCAATGGCATGATGCAGCCAATGGCATGATGTAGCCAGCAGCATGATGCAGCGAATGGCATGATGCACCCAGCGGCATGCAACCATTGTAGGAACAATGCAGATGTGTGTGTGTTCAACATTTGCGCCTGCATGGCATGCCAATATTGTTGCTTCTGTGCATGCTCCTGTCCTGCAAGCAACCATCAACATCTCATGCATGCAACCGTCAACATGTTGGCCTCTGATGTGCGCTCGGGGCGCATACATACCCCCCCCCCCCCCCCCACACACACACACACACACACACACATATACACACACATGCAGGGACTTCCATCATAACATACCCTCCTTCTTCAAAGGCAGCCCTGGTGTGAGTGACTTAAGGTCACATCTGTCCAATAAAGCGTTGAGCTCGCCGCAGCTGATGCTGCCGGGTGATGCTACCCAAGGTGAGCTGTGTGTGTGTGTGCGCGCGCGGGTGCGTGTGTGCGTGTTGTGTGAGCATTTGAGTGTGTTGGGAGGGGAGGAAGGGTTGCAGAACGCCTGCATGGGTGATGCCTCCCAGGGTCAGGGAGCCCGTGAGCGAAACCTTGAGGGGTTGATTTCTGACATTGGTAGTAAAGTAGGCTGAAAGGATAATGGTGTTTGCTTGATTCCATGTCAATATTTGTACGTTTTACATGCGGGCATAGATGCACATATGGATGAACAGAGCTCTCAGATCTGGTGATATGTCATTTAGAGGCAAGGTATACAAAATGGACCGACCTTACACGGAGGCTGAGGAATGGAGCACCGACTCAAGCGAGCAGGGTGAGTTCTTGGGCGGGTCACATCATGCACCATATCAAGCAGGGATGCAACCTTGGGCACCATCTCACACAAGCAAGGGTGTGTCTCACTCTGCCAGTTTGTGGTATCCCACAAAGCAGGGATGGGCCCCCCTGCTGTGTGCAGCACCTGGTGGTGGCACCAGATCTGGTGCCACAGAGGCACCGACCCACAAGGGAGTACCAACTCATACAAGCAGGGGCGTGCCTTTCTTTTTGAATCCATGGCTTCCCACGAAGCAGAAGGATGAACAACTAGGCTATGCGCCGCATCTGGTGGTACCAGATCTGGTGCCACAGAGGCACCGACCCACAAGGGAGTACCGACTCATACAAGCAAGGGCGTGCCTTTGTTTTTTAATCCATGGCTCCTCACAAAGCAGGAGGATGAACAACTAGACTGTAAACAGCATCTGGTGGTACCAGATCTGGTGCCACAGAGGCACCGACCCACAAGGGAGTACCGACTCATACAAGCAAGGGCGTGCCTTTGTTTTTTAATCCATGGCTCCTCACAAAGCAGGAGGATGAACAACTAGACTGTAAACAGCATCTGGTTTAACAGGAGCACCAGCCAACAAAAAGGCACCAACGCTCACAAATTGAACAGGCAGTTCACAACAAATCACAACGCACTTTAGTCTTCAGGGGATGTCTTCACTAGTTCCAATCCAGGCAGCTCACAGCATCTGGTAGCGCTGAGGCGTCAACTTACACAAGCAAGGACGAGTTTACAGGCAGGCTTTTTTAGTACCTTGCTCATACAATATGTATAACCCTACAGCTCGTAGCTCAGGCCTCCACGTCCATGCAATGACCACATATAACCCTACAGCTCGTAGCTCAGGCCTCCACGTCCATGCAGTGACCACAGTATGCCACACGATGAATGGTCAGGCCTGGCGCAGCTTGTTGCACAAAGTGAAAGCAATGCTCACATTGCGTGAAATCCACACATGCAACACAGCACGCACGGTGCTCACGACAAGAAGAGTGCACACACACAGCACACACTGTGCATACAGTGCACACGACACATGCAATGCACACAATGCATGCAGTGAAATGTTTTGCAGCAGGCTGAGGGGCTCTGGAATGCTCTGTTGATGTTGCGCACAAAAGCATGCAAAGCACTGAAGGCATGCGGCAAGAAGCAGCAGGACGAGGGACCCAAACGCGCACCATGTACTCGTTGCTACTATGCACACGCCGCGTGCAAAGCCCTGGATGCACGCGCCTTGCCACTATGAGCCCAATGTATGCAAAACACGTATCTTAATTCATTGCCACTATGCACTGCACACACTCGATGCATGCGGTAAGAAGCAGCAGGCTGAGGGGTTCTGGCTCACGATGTACAAATTACACACAACAAACACAATTCATGCATTGTATGCAATGCATGCAGCGCGAAGTTGCAGGCTGGGCCCCACCACAAGGGAGTGTGGCACACAACTTGCCACGCGCACGTTGCACACAACAAACACGATGCAACTGTTGCATGAGGCGAGAAGCATCAGGCAGAAGAACTGAAGCAGGCAATGTGCACATTGCTCGCAATGCACCCATCACACACGACAACACCATGCACGTATTGCACGCAGCAAAAAGCAATGGGCGGAGGGTTTCAAGCACACAATGTACACAATGCACACCATGCACACAATGAATGCAATACCTGACGTACTCAACGCTTGCAGCAAAAAGCAGTAGGCTGAGGGAGGGATCTGGCGGTGGGAACTACAAGGGCAGCGCGCTCAGCCCCAAGACTGCAAGGACGTACAATGAAGCTGGCAGCTCCTCAAAGGTGTGTGTGTGTGTGCATGTGTGATGGAAATGCAAAATGATGATTGTATTAGGGGATTGATGCTGGCATATCACATGAGGTTCTAAGGCACGCAGTGTTCCCCACCTACCTCGTGGATTGTATTCTCCTGTTTGGGCTTCTATTATTGTATTCTGTTGTCTTTTTCTCGAGATGTGACTGACCTTTTGAGGTATGGTCGCAGGACTATGCATTTGGGGGGGGGGTAGGAGGAATGCTCCATACCAAAATCTACACCTCTGTAGCTCCACCGTGTACCTCGAGCCTGACCTTGTCGCGTCCAAAAAGCACAACATGCCCTTTTTTATACATGCGTTTGTACTCCTGCAGCCATTCCATGCAGCCCTCCATCCATGCAGCTGCTTTTTTTGCTGCCTGCGCCATTGTTCTTCTCCATGTCCCTTATTTCTTGCGATGGCTGTGGAGGCTGCCAGGGGCAGGTCTCCCAGGGCTCTGGGTGTTCAACAGAGCACTTGTGATGTATGTGCATATACAGCCATTTCCAGCATCCTATCCATTCTCTGCAGTGGCTGAGGAGGCTGTCAGCCGCAAGCCTCCCGGGGCTCACCAAGCTGTGCCAAGCAACCCCAAGACCACCTGCGTCCACCACACACACAGTCTTTTTTGTACATGTTTTCAGCCCTTCCTTGCAGTGGCTGTTGAGGCTAACCTGGGGTCACAAAGCTCAAGCCCCATCAAGATCATCCCTCACCTCCAACTGGCATCAATCTTCCTCTCTTTGTCCACATTTCCTTGCAGTGGCTGTCAAGGCTGTCCTGGGATCACAAAGCTCAAGCCCCATCAAGCTCATCCTCAAACTGACATGAATCTTCCTTTTTTTGCCCACGTTTCCTTGCAGTGGCTGTCAAGGCTGTCTGGCACAGGCCTCCCGGGGCTCACCAAGCCCAAGCCCCCGCAAGACCCACCTGTACACGAGGAAAAGTTGGACTCCTTCTAGCTTGGCAACAACCGGAGCAGCAAACCTCCTCGTGGAGGGATCAGGGATGCTTAACTCACTGTACGCCAAACGCCACTGGAGTTGGAAGCTGAAGTGCAGGGGGGAAATGTGCCGTCCTCCAGGACCATGGCTATCCTCTAAATTTAGTGGCTGCTGCCAGGTTGCCAGTGCGTGCTATCTGCTCTGGAGGGAATGGGCACGGGTTGCGTAGCTGTCCCAGCCTACGAGGGCAGCTTGGTTTACGCAAGCAAGCATCTGCCTGAGAAAAGGAAAGGGTTACGCAGCTGTGCCTGCCTGCAAGGCAGTTGAGCGGAAGCCTGCCTGCAAGGCAGCTTAGCTGTAGCAGTAAACTGTCAGCTCTAATAGGTGCTCAGAGAGAGCCTATCATGCGAAGCATCACACAGCTGCCTGTGTGTGCATGTGCGCTCAAAGGGAGCCTGTCATGCAGAGCATCACACAGATGTCTGTGTGTGCATGTGGTGCTCAAAGAGAGCCTGTCATGCAGAACACCACACAGCTGCCTGTGAGTGCATGTGCATGTGTGTGTGTGTGCCCATGCTTTTGAAACTTAAGCTTTTGCAAATGGAGTTTTCTGCGTGTACGTGTGTGGACGCACGGAGCATATGCATGTGGCCCTCCACCGGCAAGCGCACACAGATGCCCCCTGCCCTGCACAGTCCCTATTATTGATATGTGCCTTCGTGTGTTTTGTGATATTTGTGATATTTGTGACACCACAGGCTCTGCTCTGGAAAGCTGTATTTTTATAGGAGATGGGGTACTTGCCCAGCTTATTAATGTTGGCCAAGTCAGTGGAAGCGCGTGCGAGCATTCCCCGTCTGTTGGGGCAAGCATGTGCTTCCGCGTCCAGGCAAATTTATGAGTGAAAACATACTGCTGCAGCTCTAGTGCTGCAGCCCTCCTAATTAGATATTGCTGCACTGCCTCTGATCTCTCCTTTGAGGGCAATCAGGAAAATACCGTTGCGTGTTTCTAGGAATGAACTGTTGTTTAGCCCATATATCGGCCCAATAGACCGGCCCCAGCTTGTGCGGCATGCTATGTGTCCTCCGCTTTTTATTCATTCATCAGAACTTGCACCAATGTGAAGATGATTGTGGAAAATGTTTTTGATATGTGGGGGCCTGTTCTGTGCGTACGCGTGCTTGTATGTGCGTGTGTGTGTTGTTCGCAAGTACAAATTTGCCTTTGTTGCTTAGGTGTAGGTTCCGAGTGTGAAGAAAGTAAAGTACATTGAAAGAGTAAATGTATGATGAGATTGATGTGTGGTGTGGAAGGATGGTTTTGAAGCAGCCAAATGTACCATTGATGGTTTTCAGGTTCTTCATAAGGTGATCACGCGTTTATGTCCAAGGCAAGCGTGCACCTCGCCTAGGGGGCTACTTGCGCCAGGCATATGCCACAAGTACACGTGCCTGTGGGGGTTCTGGTTGGGTCCTGTCCTTCGGGCTCCTTAAGAGAGCCTTCCATCCTTCGTGTGCACAAGTGTGCACTTCAAGGCAAGCGCCAGGCACATGTGTACATGCCACAGGTTAGGTTATGGATGGGTTCTGTCCTTGTGCCTTGAGAGAGAGCGACAGAGGACTCCGAAGTGAGAAGCATGGCAGCATTACCCCCCCTAGCCTACCCCTACCCCTGGCTTGGATACCCTCAGTACAAGGTGATGCCTACTTGGGCATGAGGCAGCCCAGTACCACCTTGTTTCGGGTACTCAGGGGACTGAAGATGAGGACTTATTGATCCATGTGCTCCAAGTATGATGACTGGGCCAGGCAAGCTACATCACTGATGATGACTGGTCACTGAAGCCTCGTCACTGAAGATGACTGGTCACTGGCATTAACTGGGCCAGGCAAGCTTCATCCCATACACACCACTTTTACTTCACAGGGCCTGGGTTAAGTCGGCCAGAATGGATCAACAGCCAGCCCAAGCCCCGTTCTTGAGTTTTTACTGTTTTCTTGCTCTCACCGTTCTCATTTTTCTGTCTCAGGATTTCCAACTACTGACACAAAAGCTTTTCGGCTAATTGACCAAGTGCCAGTGCTTCTCTTCTTTTTTGTGGGGTTTTCTTTCAAGGTGTGCACATCTGAATGTTTTTTTACGGCTGCAAGTGTTGCTGCCGTCCTCTCTGCGCTTCTTGATGTCCTTGTGGTGAGAGACCTTGGCCTGATGTTTAAAGGATGATAGTATCAGTAATGCATCTCGTCTTCTTCTGCTGCCAGCACAGCAACTCAATCTTTCTGTTCACCTGAATCATGTTTTCAGAAAAGGGTCGCCTCCAGCCCTGCAGGTCTCAAGGCGACATTCTTTGGCAATGACTTCAAATCATCGATCTCACACGTCTCTTCTCTCTCTCTCTCTCTCTCTCTCTCTCTCTCTCTCTCTCTCTCTCTCTCTCTCTCTCTCTCTCTCTCTCTCTCTCTCTCTCTCTCTCTCTCTCTCTCTCTCTCTCTCTCTCTCTCTCTCTCTCTCTCTCTCTCTCTCTCTCTCTCTCTCTCTCTCTCTCTCTCTCTCTCTCTCTCTCTCTCTCTCTCTCTCTCTCTCTCTCTCTCTCTCTCTCTTTGTACAGCCATGTGCTTTGGGCCTCCGTAAGATGCAGGAACGAACACTTTCCTCGTGAAAATGTTAACTTCTGCAAACCAAACCTGGTCACTGCTCAATCTGTTGCGCTCTCCATGCAAGTGTACATGACATTCTCGTGGGGGTGTTGGGCCATATTCAAATTAAATTTGGTGCCTTTTGAAACGCTCATTCCTGGACTCTGTGCAGTGCTGAAGACAAATAGTTTACAAGGAAAAGAAAATATTAAAGAATAGATAAGCACAAGGTATGGCAGCATACAAAAAGAAAAACTACGTAGGCAGAGGAAACTTCCTCTAAGAAAAGAACAGAAAACTACATAGGCAGAGGAAGCTCTCCCTACATCAATTAAGGAAAAGGAAACACGTTGGCTCAAAAGAGCTTTTAATCCCCTTCACGATGAAGCTACAAAAAGAAGATGCCAATGGGGATCTGGAGGGTTATTAGAAGCACCCAGCTCCATAACCTGGCTGCTAGAAGTATTCTTGCTTTCAATAGCACGCCTAGTGTAACAAGCTTGTTGGCATACGTAACAGAATGGGCATGAAGTTTGCGAGCAATTTTATTGGCGCGTTGGTGGTCAAGTCCCAGTTGTTTAAACTGTTTAAGGGTGTGCTCAGTATAGCAGGTCCCACAAACACCCAAAAGGATGGTGTGGAGAGTCACAACTTTTGCATCAATGAGTTTGCAGAGGTCTGCATGCTGCTTCTGTGCCGTCTCCAACTGCTTTCCAGGCCTCGTGTCTTCACAGTACTCGATTTAAATCAAGTGCACATGCCGCTGTTTCACATTCAGTTGGTGGGGTTGCCTCACGCGGTTGGCTGTTGTGGTCCTCAGCGCGGGGTTGTGTCTGCTGCGTAATGCATGGTGTGAACAGGAGGAAGAAGGAGAAGAAGGAGTGGGTTTGGCTTTATAGGGAGTAATCAGTATAGCATCAGGACGACTGGATGTGAGTCTAGATCTCTTAGAAAATTTTCTAGGAAAAAGACAAAAGGGTATTATTCTGTTTGATGCATGTGCAGGGATTTGAAGGTTGTGCTGCGCCAGCCTATCACCACTCCCTATGTCCATGTTAACCAAACCTGCTCCCCAAGGGCTTTTTCTGAGAGCAGCCTTCGGTAATGTGTCCTGACTAGCAAGCTAGCCCTTTGTGAGGGAGACTCACGGCTCTGTGAGCCAATGTCTCCTTTTTCTTAATTAATGTAGGGAGTGTCCTCACTGACTACGTGGTTTTTCCTTTTTTCTACCTGGCCTCACCAAAAATGCAAGGTCCGCATTGTTGACAGTGAAAAAAGCCAGCTTGTGTGTTTTCAATGGATATCCAGTGCCAAAGCACCATGTATTCCCTCACACATACACCCTAAATTTATCATGCCAATGCTACCTTGGCTATGGTGCATTGCAAACATCTGAGAAGAATTAGTAAGGGATGGTGGGACGGCCAGTTCTGCTTCAGCTGAAGCAGTTGATTTTTGTGCCGCCCCTTGTGCTGGTTCAAATGTTCTTTGGCTGGAATTTAGTAACTAGGCAACTACTGAGGCGCTTTACTCCATTTTTCTTGCGATGGTGTTCTTTTAGCACAAAAACTGGAGTTCAGATCACCACAAATCATCCAAATTGGTGCAGCGGACGACCTGGAATGGAGTTTTGTTGGTAATGAGACAGGGTTCACGCCACATGTGGCGAGATAGAAGCACTAGACCAAAGGGACCTGGCCATGACTTGTGGCAGGATGCCGCTTTGGCACCTTCCTGTTCGTACATTGCAGAACAGGGGGACTTGTACTTTATTTTCAAGGCTTTAAAGAAAATTCTGCGCAGTCCATCTGTGCTCACACCAAAAATCTCTTCTGCTTGTACCATTTCACCACATCCGATTAAGAATGCAGTTACCAAGTTTTGGCTATCATGCACTGGGAGCATTTGAAAAAGATGCCTTTCTTGGGAGGGATTTGTCCATCTCTGGCTTTTTCCAAGGAGTTTTCTGTGCGTCGATGACACTGGTAAAGAGATTAGCGTGAGTGTCTTTGGTGTTATACTAGGTGGTGGAGTGAATAGAATTGCACATATTTTATACTCATGGCTTAAGGTTACTTGCGAATGATTCAACCCAGCTGCAAATGCTCAACAAGCTCCCCATGTGCGCTATGTGAAAGGGTTAGACTGTGAACACGGGTAAATCATGATTGTAACCTTCAACGACAAGAGACAAATTGAGCGTAATTTCATATGGGAGTTTACCTCCGCCTGTTAAAGACTAGTTCAGATACTCATAAGTATGCTCTTTGACGAGCATTCAAACCAGGGGGTTGCAGAGGAGCATGCTGTGCAACCATACTATGTATGCAGCATGGGGCTTTAAAAACAGTCTTGAGAGCTGATCGTACCTGGAGTGATCAGCCATGTCGGCCTGCCTTTGTTATCAAGGATTTTGACGGGTTGCCTCAATCTTCAACATGTATTTTAAAAGTGTGTGACCATGAAAATTTTGAAAGATTTACGGCACAGGCAGTTTAAAATTTGCTGTGAAGCAGAAGGAAAATGATGGTCTACCATAGTTGGTTCCGCCCGGGAAAGCCTTGAAGCAGGGTATATTCAGTACTACTCTCTTTCTATTCCATCGTTTCTGGCATGGACTTCTAGAGTCAAGTTTTGTGAAACATTACTAGGTTCAGAGTCAATGCAAATGGCTTGGTGGCATGGGTTCATGCAACAAGTGTAGCAGCTACACTGCAAAAGAAGTGCAATAGGAGAAGCATGCCCTTTTCCGCTGTAAAGAGCTGTGACTTGTATGTTAAGCACAAGGACTTGTTCCAGGATTTTCTGGGCCTTTCCATCACTTTGCTTGTCTGCACTGCCTTGTCCCTGCAAACTCTGCAAACTCTGCAGACACATTTTTCATTCCCTGTTTGGCTGCTTTTCAAGACTAATAACTTATATCCTATAAGTGGAAAAAAGTGCAAGCCACAAACTCCCGTATCTGTCCATAAGTAGAGGGGTGCAGGGTGGAACAGGGAGCACTCAGCGCCAGCCACAGACACTCTGCCTGCTTCAAAGGTCCATCATCTTAGACATCTCCTTCCACAACAGAGGCACACCCATCTTGCGGGGCGGGAGTGGAGGTGGATGAGGTGAAATCTGCACCCTTCACTCTTTGAAGCCCCTTAAAAAGCCTGGTCCTGAGACCCACAAGGCCGCCAAGCTTGCATTGAAGCTCCACACTCACTCTGCCCACTCCCACAAGCACCACTGCCAATGCAGAAGCTCACAATCCACCCTCTCAACTTTCCAACAAAGAAATCAAGTTCTGGAATGATCGAATGACCACCCTAAAATATCAGATAGTGTATGAAATTAGCGCACAAGAACAAATCACAGGAACATGCCATCAGGATTCATGAGTGCTCCGCCTCTGCACATTACCCGTCATGTGACAAAATGGACAGCAATAATCACATTCCCTTAGGTGCCTGGGACCCAACAATGATTGAGATGCACACCAATAGGCACTATGCCGGTCATAGCTTTTGTGTGAAAGCCCTCGCAAAGGCAGATATGGCCCGTCCCTTAGCATTTTGGATGCCTGCCAAAATAAGAGACTCCTGGAAGAGGGCATAAAAGTCCCTGAAGACATCTCTTGAGCTATCCCTAACTGGGTTTTACCCGATGTAACTGGCTCCTCGGTCAGGCACCAGAGCCGCCCTGATGCTGTCTTTGCATGCTCCATCTCAGGCCAACCCACTAACCTTGATTCTGATGAGATCACTCCTAGGACAGGGACATTCACCTTGTTGGTCTTAAATTCTACCCTGATACCGACCCCTTTCCCTGGAAGCTGCAACTGCCCAGCATGCCAGCACGAGGACCAGGCTCATATTCCACAGCTCAAGGAACCCAAACGAAAACAACAATGTGACCATGCCCATCTTCTTTATTGGTGCGGCAGGTTATCTATAATGACTACACCATTAAAGCTCTTATCAACCTGGGACTAACCAGACAAAATGTGAAATTATTAGCATCCAAATCGAGTTGCCATGCTATCCAAAGATTAGCGACTATCATTAAAACCAGACATGCACTTACAACAGGCCCATAAACTTGCTCAAAAACTCCATGCCCATTCAGTCCAGTATGCCCACAAGCTTGTTACCACTAGTAATGCTCCTCATAGCCAGGTTCTGGAGCCGTGTGCTTCCAGTATCCCTCCAGATCCCCATTCGCATTTTTACTTCACAGCTTTGTGGTGGAGGGGACTCCCGGCTCTTCTGAGCCAATGTGTCTCCTTTTCCTTAATTGATGTAGGGGGAGTTTCCTCTGCCTATGTTGTTTTCCTTTCTTTCTTTCATGCACTTGAATTTTCGGGGGACTTCTGGGGGGAGGTGCTGGGCGTGTGGTGATTGAGAGCAGGAGAAGGAAAGTCTGGACGTCCAGGAGCCCTCAAAAGTCCTTTGAAAAAGAAGAGCATTTCTTGTGTTTGTAATAGTCATTAACCTCTGGATGGCATGGCAGCTCGACTTTAATGCTAGTAACTTGGCTTTTTGCTTAGTTACTAAGTAGTCACGGGTTGACAAGGGGTTTAATGGTGCAGTCATAATAGATAGTGCCTGCCACACCAACAAAGATGATGTGCAATGTCACCTCGTTGATCCTTTCTAGTTTCTTAAGCTGCGGTTTTTGAGCGCATCAATATTTTCTGTGACATATTTGACAAAGCCAAGCATAGCAAAATGTATGACATCTTTCTGGCCTCTTCTCACTTTCTATATTGAACAGCAAACACTGGGGACAGAGATGGGTAATTGCATCCAGAAATGGCTTCTGAGATTTTTGAGATCCATGCTGGGTGTATGAACATAATCTCCTTCCTGGAGTGTCCTCCGTTAATGTGGAATCAAACCTATTCAATTTAACTGGTTCAGAGCCTGTGCATGTTTTAACAATTCTCTCACCCATTGCAACAGCGCTCTAATTCACGAGTTTTTTCATGCAGACATCTCCCTCAGCCCCAGGGATTCCTCCTGCTGGACATCCCATCTATTGTCTGCCATGAATGGCTTACATCATGCCCATCATTTTCAGCAAAGGATACGCTCTGCTGATCCTTCGGACTTGAGTCAGCTTGTTGTGGATCTCAGGTCTCGCCATCTCACATATTGGAGACGAGTTTCTGGTGACGACCCATGAGACACAAACAGCAAAAAATTTACTTATCATCACTACTGTGCTCTCCCAACCAAGCCTGCACACGTTACATGTTCTCCTTATATTCTGCCCAAATATTTCTACTTGGATTGTCCCAAATACATTGTCCGCAGTGTGGCTTGGTTCCGGCTTTGTGTTCATACCTTCAAAGTCGAGCAGGCCACATGGAATGACTCTGTTTCCCCTACTTGTGATCTATGTGATGCTCAAGATGATGTGCAGGATGAACAACACTTTCTTTTCAAATGCACTCATCCCCATGTTTGTTCTCTTCGGCTTAAATATGCTTCCTTATTTTCTGGTCCTCTCCTCTCTTTATCTCAATCTTCCAATAGCGTGGCCCCCTACGTACCTGGCATTCACCATGTACAGTTTTATCAGATTTCTTCTTTCTTAAATCAAAACAATAACATGCGTTTTTCTTTTCAACATGAATGATTGCTTTTTTTATGAGCAGGCTAGCAGTCAACCGTTCTGACTGGAGGCCTTCTTTTTCCTGTAATCTGTAACCTAGGGCCGAGGTGCCATTTATCCCTTTCACCAAGAGTAGTAAGAAAAAGAAATAATTGGGGGTTACGAGGGTTACAAGCAATACCCTGTGCCAAGTCTTGTTGACAAAAGTTGAAAGAAGTCTTCTCAAGCACATGTCTGGTGCTAGCAAGTTTGTAGACGTTCTGAACAGAATGGGTATTAAGCTTCAGAGCAAGCTTGGTGACCTTGCTAGTGTCAACGCCAAGCTCATTAAGGGGCTCCGAAGTGTCAGGGGTGTAGACGACCCCGCCAATACCTGACAGAATTGTTACGTTAAAACATGGTTATTGCTGAACCATGGTTATTTGGGTTGTTTATTCAGTAGTAGTATGCTCTCAAGTACAATAAGACGTGACTGACGCTGATCTTGCATGACAAGGGAAGGCTCTATTTGACGAGTAATCAGGGATCTGCAGGCTCAGTAAAGCAAGACAATCTGCTCTGCCTGTGTCCATGGAGGCAAGGCTTGCTCCAAGGGGGGACGTTTTGCTGATACCTCCTAGGACAATTACTAGCAACATGGTACCAAGATCCCACCACAAGATAGGGACATTCACCTTGTTGAACTTTAATTCTGCCCTGACACAAATCCTTTCATCACCTTTGAACGTGCACAAACTCAACACTCCCACATCATAAGCAGACTTAAAACACGCAGCTTAAGAAACCCAAACAGGAATAACAAAGTGACTTTGCACATCATCTTAGTTGGTGTTGGTGGCACGATTTACAACAACTATACAATTACACCTCTCATAAATCTGGGCCTGACCAAACAAAAAGCTGAATCAGTAGCCTCCCAGCTCAGGGACCATGCCATCCAAAGATTATCCACCATCATTATCACTGGACATGCACTTTGTTTTCAGGGAGCATCTGGGAGGGGGTTTGCTGGGCGCGCGGCGGCGGCAGAGGATGGGAGAAGAAGAGTCCGAGCGCTCAGGGGCATGGCAAGCAATCCCCCGGATCCCCATTAGTTCTGTCTCTTGCTCTCTCCTAGGCTAGTTTTGTCTAGTTTAGGTGGAGGGCCTCCTGGTGAGGACTATAACTTTTGTTAGGGGTTCTTCCCTAAATGCACGCGGCCTTTGGCTTGCGTAGACTTTTCTTTTTCTCTTCTTTTCAATATGGTGCTCGGCCACCATGTTTGACTTCAGTTCAATAAGGTGGATGTCGCTTCCTCTTGGATTCAGGAGTCTAGGAGAGCTGGGAACACCTTTGCCTTCCAAGGGTAATACTTACATGCCATTAAGGGCGGCTTTGCTGTGTCCTTGAAGATGACTTCAAAATGAATCAGGAAGCCAACATGTCCACCCCTTGAAAAGCTGATGCATGGACAGTCACAAGTTGTCAAGCACAGAGATCACACTCTTGGCCATCCCAATTGTCAAAACTCATGCTTCGGATGCAGATATATGAAGAGGGATCAGACTTGGAGCTACAATGCCGAACCAAAATGCATAACCTCTATCATCCTGGACGGGCACAGGGTCTTGCTACCTCTGCTGCACCTCTTTGGGTACCAGTGCTATAGATGTTGGGACACACCATGCAAAATCTGCATCCTGTTGGATGGATGCCTCCAACTCCAGTCGGGATACAAATGTAGGCCCTGCAAGCGAAGGGACGGATCAAATTGGATGTAAGGGCGGGACATAGGAGGACCCATTGAAACGAGAGAAACTGTTGCATTTGCAAGGAGGCTCGCTAGGTTATTACTTGGAAGGACATACTACGATAAATCGTGGAATGCCAGCTGCCATCAGCCAACATGTTAAGGTGACTGATTTGCTAGTTCCAGGTTTGTGGGGCTTGAATCTTTGCTTGGTTGCAATGACCCTCTCTACCACATGGTTGAACTTAATAGGCCTTCCTTTCAAGGAAAGGCAAATGATTTCACCACTATGGCCTAAAAGGCACTAAACATGTCAGTTAAGTTCATGCGCTGATTTAAACGCTCCTGGAAGCGACATCGTTGCGCTCCAAGAGACACCCCTGCACTCCTGGCAGTGACACTCCTGCACTCCAAGAGGCATTCTTGCACTGTGCAGGAATGAACACACACATATGCATTAAAGAAAGCTTTGGTGCCTGCAAAGGACGCAGCGGCGGCGCACACGTGCACCTACAAGCACCTTCAAGAGTCTGCAGCCCCGACGGTGACGTTGCAGCTTTTCAGTGAAATGTGTACCTTGCCTACAAGCAGCTCCAAAAACGGGCATGTGTGCGCTCAAATCTTTTGTTTGCCGATGCAAATACCATCCAAGCACATGGTGTGGAACTCCCCCCATTCTCCGCATGGGTGCATGCCAAAAGCTGCATTTGCAGGTCCTGTTTGCCAAAGTGTTCATAACCCACCATCCAAGCACATCGTGTGGAACTCCCCCCATTCTCCGCATGGGTGCACGCCAAGGGCTGCATTGGCGGGCTCAAGGTGCGTTGCATGGAATTCGCGCGTCAGGCGAGCCATGAGCAGTGCGCCCACAGGGTCTTGAAGCACCTGTGCGTGCACACAATGCAGAGCGGTGTACCTTCGCTCTGCAAGAGCCCCTGCATACTAATGGTGTTCACAATGGTGTGCACATTGCAGCACGGTGTGACCGATGGTGCGCACGATGCAGAGCGGTGTACCTTTGCTCTGCAAGAGCCCCCGCATACTTATGGTGTTCACAATGGTGTGCACATTGCAGGGCGGTGCACTTCCGCTCTGCAAGAGCATTTGCATACTTAAGGTGTGCCCAACGGTGTGCACGTTGCAGGGCAGTGCATCTCGACTCTGCAACAGCCTCTGTATACTAATGGTGAGTACAATGATGAGCACGATGCAGCGTGGTGTGCAAAATGGAGCGCACGTTGCAGGGCGGTGTGTGTTGACTTTGTAAGAGCCACCATACACTAATGGTGAGCTCAATGGTGTCCAGCACGCACATTGCAGGGTGGTGTGCACAATAGCACGCACATTGCAGGGTGGTGTGCACAATGGCACGCAAATTGCAGGGTGGTGTGCACAATGGCACGCACATTGCAGGGCAGTGTGCACAATGGCACGCACAATGCAGGGCGGTGTGCGTTGGCTCTGCAACTGCCTGCACGCGCCTATATTCCCAAGAACTCCCCCAGATGGACCAAAAAACAGGTAAGAATGGCAAGATCATGGACAGCCAATCCCAGGAACAGCAGCAGCAGCAGCAGCAGCAGCAGCAGCAGCAATCATTCAGGATCTGACCACACTAGTGTTTGTGCAGGCATCAAACTGAGCTGCCCTCTGGATCATATCATGTCAATCAATGGAGTCCCCGAGAAACTGGTACTGCTCACTGTAACGTTGCTCATTGAACAATTTCTCACTGAATCAACGCTCACTGCAATGTTGCTCACCGCAACATTGCTCTCTGAATCAGTGCTCACACATGACCGCTTCATCTCCTTTCTCAATCCTCCCCAATACCACACAAGCCAACAAAAACAAATGGCTCTTGCAAAGGGTCCAAAAGGTGCATCAAGCCCCTCTGATGAATTGGGCCCATTGATGAGTTTTAGACCTCCTCCAACTCGCTTCCTGCTCGAAGCACCCACATACCTCGGCTACATGCCCATCGCTGGATGCAGGCGTCTGATCATGTGGCCCTAAAGAAGGCTGACTGCTGGCTAACTGCTCAGCTGAGGGCGCACAGTGGCCAGGCGTAGCAACTTGGCAACTGCTACCCGCCAAGTCTGAGGCATGGCTGTTCTTGTACCCGTAGGCATGCACATCTGTGGTCGTGGCTGAGCTGCTGCTGCTGGGGCTGCTACTCCTCCTGTCTTCTTTGGAGTCGGCAGCGCTACTTGCCTGCGCAGACGCAGCAATACGCACCTGCTTTTGAGACAAACCACAGTTACCAACTATCACTCGGCCAATCCCAGGCTTTGGGCAGGACCAGATTTTTTTGTGCTGGCCTCCGGGATCACGGTCCCCAGTCCATCAAGGGTTTGTTCATTTGCACTGTTTTCCCTTGCCTTGCCTCTTTGTGTGTATGCGTGTGTGTGTGTGTGTGCGAGCGTGTGCGTGTGTGTATGTGTGCGTGTGTGCACGCACACGCTCTCACGCACACTCTTCAATTCAAAGTAAGCCTATCTTATGCGCCTCAGCTTTGCTTTGTGCCTAGGTTGGAGACGCCAGTGCTCTTGCTCTAATACGAATGCAGGATATCAGTTTTTGGCCTGAATCCAGGGTCTGCCTGAGTTTCTCTCACCTTTAAAGTGCTTCATGCTGACATGACATGCCGTCGTGAGCATGAATCGTCTGAGATGGCATTGACCTACTAATACACACCTGGAACTCGCATTCTGAGCTCCCCTTCAGGGCATGAGCTGCTGGGGCGGCAAACTTGGATTTGTTGATGCATGAAATCATGGGCACAATGTCCAGCGCCCACAGGCTCTGCAGTCAAAGGGTATAAATTGGTAATTTTGAGTATCTCTGCTGTTTCAGGCACACATCCCTATTCAGACAGGCAGAGTCGTGAGGCTTTGGCGATGCTCATGGTATAATGGGCACGGCGCCCAACACCAGCAGGTTCTGCTACTGACAAAAGCTGAGAACACCAAGCTTGCTAGCTGGTGCATTTGCATGACGAAACAACCACAGACGAACCCCCTTCAAGCTCCCCAGCCGTGACATACAAGTAGACACATGCTCTCAGGCACTGCAGGCCTAAGCCAACACAAGGTGAGGGTGCTGCATAAGAACACGATGCGCAGAGCTCAGCAGTTAAGACCAAGACACATGGCCATGATTCGCTAGCTGTGACACGCAAGCAAATGCATGTACTTAGGCTCTGCAACCAACACAAGGGCACTGATGCATAAGACACGATGGACAGAGCTCAGCAGTCAAGGCTACGAAACGTAGCCACAATTCCAAAGGCATTGCGTCAAATGCCTGCTCTGCAGCTGTGCAACAATTGGGCATGAGCGCTGGTGTGTGCCATCACAATTCACAGCCACCACGATGTACAACCATCACAATACACAGCCATCAAAGTGCATGCCATCAAAATGCACAGCCATCACAATGCACAGCCATCAAAATGCGCAGCCATCACGATGCACAGCCATCACGATGCACAGCCACCAAAGTGCATGCCATCAAAATGCACAGCCATCATGATGCACAGCCATCACGATGCACAGCCACCAAAGTGCATGCCATCAAAATGCACAGCCATCACGATGCACAGCCATCCAAATGCACAGCCATCACGATGCACAGCCACCACAATGCACAGCCATCACAATGCACAGCCATCGCAATGCACAGCCATCGCAATGCACAGCCATCATGATGCACAGGGCTTCAGTGCGAATAGTCAAAAACTTTGCATGTAATGAAGTGCTGCTTGGCATAGAAGCCCCAACAGCCTTTGAGCTTTGTCGGCAAACAAGCTATTTTGCAGCTTGTAAGATGGGAATAATAGCGCTTGACATCATGATGTGTGCAGCTCACTGACCCTGAAGCTGTTGCTGGCCACCAAACCGTGTTACAGTTTGTTAGGCAAGAAACGCTGGTACTTAACATCATGATGCAAAGTCCATTGACCTTAGGGTTGCTGCTGGCCACCTGGCCGTACGACAGCTTGCTAGGCGTAGAGATTGGTTTTGCTGCCTAAATGGCTTTTTCAAGTTAGTGATATGCCCATGCCTCTGAGCCAGCGCCACCAAAAGCCTCATTGCAGCTTTTGTGTTGTTGGCAGCCCGGCTGCAACAGAGCTAGTTGGGCAAACACATTGGTGCATGGCATCATAATGCAAGCACCAGTCGCCCCTGAGCCAGCGCCACCAAGCCTCATTGCAGCTTGTGTTGTTGGCAGCCCGGCTGCAATAGAGCTAGTTGGGCAGACACGTTGGTGCATGGCATCATAATTAGCCATGGGTAGATAGGGTGTCCCAATGTCTCAAACAGGCTCGCCGAGCCTAGAAGAGGCTCAGCCTATTTGGGTAGGGCCTCTTTGGCTACACAGATTTATTGGGTAGTTTTTGGCAATTTCTCACCATTTTTGGGTGAAACGAGGGTCACCGAGGGTGAGGCCTATCCGCCAAATAGGCTCCCCGAGCCCCGCCTAGCCTCACCCCCTGCGAGGCTCTCCTAGGTGGCTAATCCTAATCATAATGCTAATCCTAATCATAGTGCAAGCATCAGTTGCCTCTGAACCAGCGCCACCAAGCCTCGTTGCAGCGCGTGTTTGCATGTTTTGAAGTGCCACTGTACTTGCCATGCAGGCTGAAGCACACCTGCATCTGAGAGTGCGCTCAAAAGGTGCTCTACTTGTGTTCACCTGTTCTGTAGTGCCACTACTTTTTGAAGTGCCACTGTACTTGCCATGCAGGCTAGAGCACACCCGCATCATCAAAGAGTGCGCTCATTAGGCGCTCTGCTCATGTTCACCTGTTTTACATTGCCACTGTATTAGTCATCCAGGCTGGAGCACACCCTTTGTCAGTGAGTGCCCTCAGCAAGCACTCTCTGACGAGGGTGTGCTCTCAGCCCAAGTTCCAAGTACAGGAAGCACAGAGCAGTCGCCCAAGCTTTGTCCAAAGCACTCCCTTGGGCAGCATGGTTCAATCCTCTGTCTCCTTGCACGCTGCTAATCTTATTTCATTCTTCCTGTCTCTTGGCAATCCAATCCTCTGTCTATGGCATGCAGCTCATTTTACTCTAATGCTTAACCTAATAGTTTGTGCACACTGCATTGCGTTGAACCATACCTGAAGCAGGTCCTTCCCGGAGATGCCCCACAACGGTCGTATCAGAGGTACTCCTGCCCCAGCAGCTGCTTTCTCCATGAAACCACTACATACGTCAAGGATATCTCCTGCACATGTGTGCAAGTGTGTGTGTGTGTGTGTGTGTGTGTGCGCGCGCGTGCGCGCGCACTTGCGCGTGTGCGGGCAAACGTTCTGGAGACTGACTCAATTGCTGACACATTAAGCTTGCCGCAACTTTCCCAGCACTACCTCCAGTACACCTTTTGTGACAAAAGCCTCAGACACCTCATTTTACGTTGAGGGCACCTATAGCTACCTTTTTACAGGCATACATTTCCAACCGCAGTTGACCCATCCTTCAACAATCACATGTAGCCTTCCTCCGTTTTGTATTGTGACCAACCTTGCAGAATAGTTGCAAAATGTGCTCCTCGTCCCCATGTCTCCTCCCCCTCATGCGCACACAGCTACCTCAAGGCACGCACATGCGCCCTCGAAATGAGCCACACCCAGTTCACGCTCAAATGGCCTTCCAAATGCGTCACCTGTGACGAGCCCCCATGTCTCCTCCCCCTCACGCGCATGCATGCTACATCACGGCACGCACATGCGCCCGCCAAATATTGCCATACCCCTTGCGCGCTCAAATGGCCTTCCAAATACATCACCTGTGGCAAGACCCCACGTCTCCTCCCCCTCATGCACACACAGCTGCCTCATGGCCCGCACATACGCCCCATGGTAGTCTGGGCCCTCTATCTCCACCACAGAGTGAGGCATACCAAGGGCTTGTGCTTGCTTCTGGATGATGCTAAAGGGGTGGGCCTGCAAATGCAGAATTTGAGGGAGGCAACAACAGCTGGAGCAAACACAACGCAATGGCTAGAGTGGAATGGCAGGCCATCGCCATGGACCTGCGCTTGCTTCTGAATGATGTTGTATGTAGGGGTGGGTCTGCAAAGGAAACACAGGTGCTAGAGCACGATGGCAAAGATGCGCAACCGTGGCTGTGAAGGGTCTGCCTGCTTCTGGATGATGCTGTATGTAGGGGTGGGCCTGCAACTGCAGAGTTCAAGACGGAACACAACGGCTGGAGCAACCGCAACACAAATGGCTAAAGTGCAATAGCAATTGCCTGCAAACTTGGCTGCCAAGGGCCTGCGCTGCATCTATAAAAGATGCTTGCTGTAAGGGTGGGCCTGCAAACACAATGAAACACCATGGCTGAAGCGCAAACCATTGCACCAAAGAATAACGCAAAGGATCCGATTGCTTGCAACCTTTGGCTGTGGAAGTCTGTGCTTGCTTCCGAATGAAGCTGCATGAAGCAGTGGGCCTGCAAATGCAGAAGTTCAAACAGAACACATCAGCTGGAGCGAGATGGCAAAGGTGTGTGACCTCGGCTGTGAAGAATCTGCCTGCTTCTGGATGATGCTGTCAACGTAGACCTGCAAACGCAATAGGAGGCATGCACCCTATAGGCTAGGCTGTGCGCAGCCTCTGTTTTTGAGGGATACTGTGGGCCTGCCAAACATGGCAGCACACATGGATTGAGCTATGTGTGGCCTATCATATCATAAGCAAAGTATGCCTCCTTTTAAAATGATGCAATGTTGGTGGGCCTGTGGACATGTCGAGGGGGATGTACACACTTTCGGCAGACAAGCTGCAACGTCGATGGAAGATATCCACCAGCCATGCTGGCTATGCTGAACCCGATGGGCCTGCAAGTTCATTGCAAATTTGCAGTACAAGCCAAGTGCCAAGGGCAATGCGAGGGAATTCTTGTGAGAACTTTTTTTTGCCCAGCCTTTGAGGTTGAGCTTAACTTCCTGCAATATATGAACCACTCATGCCGTGATGGGTGGAGCTCTGTGCAAGCCCTACTAATAAGCATAATTGTTGTGGTCCGTTGCTGTAACCCCGATGTGGACTCTTTCCTGCTCAGCAATAACCAACCACTTGAGGAATGGGCTGCACATAACCCCCACTTATGATGGAAGTTGTTACAATCCAAATGCGTGAGCTTTTCTGAACAATAATCAACAATAGTCAACAACTTGGGGAGGGAAGGGCTGTGTTGAAACCAACCAATAAGTAAATTCACCACATGGCTACAATCCCAGCATGAACTTTTCGCTGGACAATAACCAGCAACTCAAGAGGAGGGCTGCGCGTAAGCCAGGCTGTACCAACCCTAACACGAGCTTTTTGGACACCTGCTCACCTCAGCCCCATCTTGGGATGAACATCACCTTTTCCTGCCCATCTCAACCCCGTCCTAAGATGAGCATCACCCCTGGCAGTAGAGGCACAAGACAATCAATGCCTCTGCTACTGACAGGGATTTCTGAAGACTGCGGTAGTGATTAAAATTCAGGAAGCCCTGCTCACTTTTGTCCAGGGGATGCGGGGATCAAGCACGCAGCACAGCAAGTGCAAGGAAATATTAAGATTATTATTTTATATTATAGAATAATCTTGTGGGGATGCAGGGATCAAGCCACTAAGCACCAGTGGGTGATCATTCGTGGCGATCACCTTTTCTCTTGCGGTCCTGAAGCTCATGGGTTGTAGCTGCATGATTCCCATCAATTTCTTCATAGCTGCATGATCTAAATGGAAGCCCTGATGGTGCTCAGCACTCCATCTCGGCAAAATTAGTCAACCAAGGCCTGCAAACCTTGCCCGGTCATTCTTGCGTAACTCATGCCAATGACTGCGGCAGTTTTACACTCACCACGCCATTGTGGCACGCAGGAAGAAACACCCACCTTGAAAGAGGTCACTCCTGAACCTGGAGGGAAAGTTGGGAGGGGACAAGGTTGGAGCATTGTGGCGCCTTTGGTCATAGCTATCCACTTTATACCATATCCAATGTGCATTTAAGTTAGTCTGACTAATTGTAGACAAAAGATTTAAGCATGCTTGTAAACTTGTGTACGTGCGTGCGTGCGTGTGCGTGTGCGTGTGTGTGTGTGTGTGTTTGTGTGTGTGTGTGTGTGTGTGTGTGTGTGTTGTTGACGTACCTGCAGGTGCAAATGTGACTAGACTGACAACCTCGAAATTGGTGCCACTCTGCGATAAGCTGGCCTTCACAGCTTCTGGCAGCAAATTGACCTTGTCATGCCTCTTTTGGCTTAAGAGCTGAAGCAGGCTGAGTGCCAACACACTGTCTTTCCCACCCGTAAATGAGAGGACCACTTTCATCTTTGACTACAATTTAGTTTCTGCTTTTTAAAAGTGGAACTGTAGTGGCTTCAATTGGCCTAAATGATACGGATCACATACACCGATATCTTTTTCCTATGTTATCCCGGACATTGTATAATGAAAATACATCAATTACATGATTTTCGGGAGCTTAAAGACTTGTGATTCGCGTCGGCTGCCTCGTCAGGGCCTTGGTGGCGAACAAACAATCACCACTCTAATGATGAGCCCACACTGTCCTTCTCCGAATCTCATAATCATTGATATGGTGTGAGAAAAGTGTGAAATTCTCAAAGATTAAACTGTGCAGCTCCAAGGAGGCTGCCTGATGCTCAATTTTCTGCGCACCCTCTTGGGCGGCTCACGCATTTCTGAAAGTTTTTGAAGCTTTGCCATGAGAGATAATCCTATTTTGAAGTAGATATCTGCATACTCAATATGTAAAATGCTCAAGGTTTGGAGACCTAGGTCTACAGGCCTGTAGAGTGCGGACCCGCCTTCATGCAGAGCTCAATTAAGCTATATCAACTATTGTAGGGCAATCATCACGTCAGGTTGAATTCTTTATGATTAAAGCCCACTCTGCCGTCATTGGCAAAGAGGGAGCTGATTGTCACCTGAAATCGCAGAGCTGGACAACTCCCCCATATCGCTGGACATGCTCTTTTCTGGTTTTCTTTTTCAAATCTAACCATGCCAACCAATATAATCCCATAAAACATCATGTCCACCAAAAACTGATGAAGCCAGACCCCAGATCACACAAAATGGGCCCACAGCTCCACCTTAGGACCATTTCTCACTCCCGATTTTGTGTATACATTATTAACATCCATATTCAAACGGAGGAAAGAAGGGATTAATGAATTGACCTTTTTGGCACTCCTTGTGCTGGACTTTCTCTAGGGGACATGACTAAAATTCTATCTTAGTAAGATTATGGTGAGATAATCTCACCAACCACTGGGTTTTTCCACTCCATTGTTTTTGCAATGGCATTCATTCGGTACAAGGACTTCAAATCACCAAAAATCATTCAATTCGATGCAGTGGGTGGTCAGGTATGGAGATTTGGTGGTCAAAAATAGGGTTCACGCTGTAAGCGATTTGATGTACGCCCTGTAATCTTGGACAGCTAAGCCCTAGTGCAAGAGACACCCCATTTTGCAACCAAGCTTATGCGTCCAAGAATATGGGACATCTATGCTGGGAGCATTTTAAAAACCAGTTTTGGGAGGGAATTGTCCAGCTCTGGTGAAATCGTGGTTATTGCTGAATATTGTTCATATGATCGTTATTCAGTTGACTGCTGGAGGCTACGTTGCGCCTTTTGTTAGATAATGTGAAGTTAACGGCCACAGCAGTGTGCTTCTCTAGAAGATTAAGACGTGACTGACGCTGATCTTGTATGACATAATGCTTACGCGCAAATAGAATGCAGTTCTATAGAATTAGTTAATGGATACCAAAGATACCTCACTGCCTGGCGCCAATGACCCTCTCCACAACTCCTTTTGGTTTTTCATCAAACCCCGAGGGCACTCCCATACAGCCACACCCCTCTATCTCACTAACATATAAGCTCAGAACCCACATGCACAATAGATGCAAGCTTGGCCCTGCCGATATACCAGTTGTTGTTACACAAGCTGGCAAAAGTTCATGCAACCTACTTCTCCTTACAGCAATACAATCACGGGCTTACATAGGCCTTCTCCTGAACTTAGTAAGGCTTGCGCACCAAAAAAACAGTGATTCCATTAGGAATATTCCTAAAATCACCCTTAAGCAACAAATGTACTCTCTTAAATACCGCACTGGTACAATTTGCACCCATAACACGCTACCAGGTTCAGCCACACGTCCGGCTCCGCCAGCTGCTGACTATGGCAGCAAAATGGATACAATGCTAGTGGCTTGAATCATATTGTCCTTAGATGTTCACACCCTACATGCCAAGGCATGTTCCTGAATAGACACAATATTGCCAGAGAGGGCTATCTGAGGCCCCAAACCGGTCACTTCTTGCATGCTCCTAGCGCATGATGCCCGTGACAGGCACCTTTCAAGCCTGGGTTCATTCAAAAGCTTTTTGTAGCACTAGAGGGCAACATGCCAAGAATCCAATGGCATTACCTTACTTTCCACAGCCAAATCTTCATTTATGATCACCCACTGGCACAAATTGGGTGAATTTTGATGATTTGGAGTCCCATTCACCAAGAATGCCATCTCAAGAGAATGGAGTGAAAAGACGCAGGAAGGAGCTGTGGACCATTTCTGGGTATTTGTGGCTAGGAGAGGGACCTGGGGCTCTCCAATTTTCATCATTCTTTGGTGAAAGATTGGTATGGTTTAATTTGAGAAAGAAACACAAGAAAGAGCATGTCTGGCAATGTGGGCCAGTTGGTCCCCTCTGCAATATTGCCAACAGTCTCTACTGTGAAGCATTCAGCAAGGGCAAATTTGGTTCATTCCTTGTTGCCATGGATGCTTGCTTTAGAGATAAGCTCCAAGAACAGGGCATTGAAGTCCCTGAAAACATTCCTAGAATCATACCCGAAGATTAAATATTTTCTGCTGGTAATGGCACCTCTGCTTGGCTCAAAAGCCGCCCTGACAGTCTTTGTGCGTTTTTCCCAAACATAACATCCCCATATTGGCCCTAAATAGAAACCTGCTCAAGATAGGGATACACTCTGTTGAACTCAAGTACTGCCCAGACACAAACCCCTTGCCCTGCCCGCAAACAACAGTCACCCAGCATGCTGATACCAATTGCAAACTCCACACCTGCAGCTAAAGAAACCCAAACAAAAATAATAAGGTGACCTTGCACATCATCTTACTGGCTGTGGCGAGCACTATCTACAATGGCTACACCTTTGCACCACTGGTGAAGCTAGACATAACCAGGCATAATGCAGAAGTTAGCTTCTGAATTTAGTTGCCATGCACTCCAGAGCTTGAAAGAGATTATCAACACCAGGCGCAAATTATGCTTGCAGGGTTCTTCTGGTATCAGGTTGAACATGGTGGTCAGTTGAGCAAGTTGACTAAGTACCACAACTGGGTGGCACTTCCCTTCAGACATAATTCTGCTTATGGCAGACCTCTCCATACTCCTAGGTATTTGTATCTGGATTTGGGTAGGCATATGCAAAGAAACATTGCTTGCTTCCGTTTGCACGCTCACAAGCTTCGAGTTGAAACTTCTCTTTGGCATGGACACACACCTCATTGTGATTTATGTTCTTCAGAACAATTACAAGATGAAAGGCATGCTATTTTTCTCTGCTCTTGCACCTTTTTGTGCTGTCTTAGAAGGAAGTATGCATATTTTTTCTATGACTTCTCTGCACACAGAATAGTGATAAATGAAGAAGGCTCTTTCTATTTCTCCCATGCTGGCTCTGAGGATGTGTTTCGTTTTTTCCAGTATCAAGACAATGGCAATCGTCGTTTTATCTCTGAATTGAAGGATTTCTTTCAACGTACTGAGCAGCCAAACTATCTGGCTGAAGGTTATGTTCCCTTGTAAGTATGCGTACGCGAGTCAGGTGTGGGGCACAGGTTTCATGCAGGCTGGCAAAGAGTTCTCTAGTGCTCTGCAAACTTTGCATCTGAATTTCTTGAAAGGTACCTTGGGTGTGAAGCGAACTACCACTAACTGGGCTGTTTTGAGAGAATGTGGGCATCAACCACTGCAGTACTATTGGTTTAGAGCTGCAGTCAAGCTGTACAACAGCATGCTTGGTACAAATAGTAGTACTTTACGCCGTGTTATGCAAGCCGATTTGAAGTTACAACCTAAGGATGACAAGTGCTGGACAGCGCAGTTAATTCAAGCCTTCCAAGGTTTGCGTGGTTCTGAAATTTTTGAGCAGGCTGTGAGGTCAGGAGGTGCCATTTCCATGAATGATTTTAGTGCAGACTTGAGGTACAGATTGCAAGGAGTTTGGAGAGAAGCCGAGTCAGTGGATCCAAGGGAAAACAACAACAAACTAGCTACTTACCAAGCTTGGTTTGCTACTCCTTTTGCTTGCAACGCTCGCCAAACCTATGCACCCTTGCCTTGGTATCTTTTTTTGGATTTGCCTAAGCAAGTTATGCGTAATGTGAGCAGGTTCCGGCTTCGTGCTCATACTTTGAAAGTTGAATCGGCTGTTTGGCAGGATGATGGTACCTCTGTGTGTGACAGGTGTCCTTGCAACCAAACTCAAGATGAAGCACATGTCCTTTTTAACTGTACTGATGAACACGTTTGTTCTCTGCGCCGCAAGTATCAAATGCTTTTTGAACCTTACTTCCAGGATATTGTTGAGATGCAACCTTTTTTACTGCATCAAGTGAGCTCTCAATTTGTTTATCAGTTCCTTCATCAGCGAAACGCAAAACTTTTCCTTTTTGTGTCTGAGCTTATGGATTTATTTTTGGCTGGCAGAGACCAGCCACAAGTCGATCAGCCAAACGACCTGGCTGAAGGTCACCCCCCTTTGTAACCATTGTAAACCTTATGGACATTATGTTGGCTGGCGAGGACCAGTCACAGGCCGATCAGCCGAACAGTCTGGCTGAAGGGATGTGAACGCGGCATGGAACCTGTGGGAAGTGTGCGTGGCTCAGTACTTTGGGCATCCTAGGCCTAGGTACCTGAGAGCGGACACCGCGGCATAGCCGCCGGAGTGCCTAATTGCTGCCTCCAGAAGACAGGCACCGCGCAATTGGATCGGTGTATTACTCTTACCTAGTAGAACTAAACTTACTAAAAACCCTAACCCCTAAACCCTAGTAAGGTGCCACAGCGGTACCCAGCAGCCAGCCATAGCCAGGTCCTTTGGGGACAGCGCAACCGTTTTGTTGAGGGGGAGGGGGAGGGGGTGTAAAAGAAGGGCAACAACCAAAGTCCTCTAGAAGAGGGGAGCAGCTTCCTGGGAAAGCAGTTCGCACCTGTTTAGCTCTGCACCCCCAAGCAGTGCATCACGCTTTAGAGACTTCATGAACCAGGCTGACGTCCTAGGATGAGCCAAGTTTGTGTCTGCATGTAGTATTGTTTTTTAGATTGGGCTGGTTTGGTTACATGTGCCTTTTTCGCCTCAGCTAAGCTGCCCCCGCAGGCAGGTACAGCTATGTAACCCTTTCCTTTCCTTATGTTTCCTTTTCTGGGAAAGCAGGGATTACTCAAAACTGCATTGTGCAATGGCTGGCTCGCGGTACCAAAAGCGGGTTCAAATTGGATCTTTCTTTTCTTCATTCATTCATTCATTCATTCATTCATTCATTCATTCATTCATTCATCATTTCATTTTTTTCTTCATTCTTTTGTTATCTGAACACACCAATAACCAAGCTTTGAGGTGCTCGTGAAAGTTTGTAAGTTGCGTCAGCCAGAACCGTTGCCCACAGAGGAATTCTGTGCAATACGACCAGTACAAGCTTACAAGCTCCACACGCAAGCATCAAACAACCAGGAATGAGTTGCTGCGTCACACTAAACATCACACCCTACATCGCTGGATAAATATAAGCGGTGCAATGCACTTCACCACCCTTAGTGCTTGCTCGCAGCATTATTCGAAACAGGCATGCAGGCCCACTTCTATTAACCCTCTCTTCAAGCTCGTTGCTTCAGCAGTTTCCTGCAAGCTGCGCTGAGCTCCCCTGCTTGCTCTGAAGGAGAGGCACTGTCCATGATGGCCTCCAGGTCAGGTGTGCTCAGGGTTGGCAATAGCCCTGTGCGGTGTGTGTGTGTGTGTGTGTGTGTGTGTGTGTGTGTGTGTGTGTGTGTGTGTGTGTGTGTGTGTGTGCGTGTGTGTGCGTGCGCGTGTGTGTGTATGTGTGTGTTGACATACCTGCAGGTGCAAATCTGACGAGACTGACAACCTTGAAATTGGTGCCACTTTGCTATAAGCTGGCCTTCACAGCTTCTGGCAGCAAGTTGACCCTGTCATGCCTCTTTCGGCTTTAGAGCAGCAGCAGCTGAGCGCCAACACACTGCCTTTCCCGGCCGTAAATGAAACGGCCACTTTCATCGTTGACTACAATTCCTGCCGAGCCACAGTTGCACCTGTCTGCAGCAAAGCTTGTTGCACCGCTCTCAAGGCGGTAGCGCGATGGCCCTTCCCCTGATACAAAACGAAACAAATGACGAACAGGAATTCATCACTATTAACAAAACAACGAGCCGCAGCCGCACCTGGCCGCAGCAGGGCTTGTTGCACCGCTTGCAAGGCGGCTGCTCGGCGGCCCTTCCCCTGTTGGCTGTCCAGCACTGACTGCAGGTTGTGAAAAGCGCAGACCAGAGAGAGGCGTGTATGCAGGGAGGGTGTGAGCATGGCAGCCTACATGCAGGAGTATTTCAAGCCGAGAAGCCTCCATGTAAATGTGTTGTCAACACGGAGTGTGTTGCTTGCGCACGTGTGTCAACTGCCTAGGAAATGGGAAATCAAAAGCTCATGCGCAGCAGAGCACCTACTTCCGCATGCCATGCAGGCATAGCAACAAGGTGCACCTCATTTGGTTGAATGCCTTGAACAGATACACAGTCTCTGCCTACAAGTCGTCTTGTGATGTACATTGCCCTCTACCCTTCACAGGGCAGACCAAGCCTAGCCTCGTGCACCCTTTATACACACCCTCAGCACAAAGATGACTGCAGTATCCTTTCAAAATAAAACATAGGAAAAACACACCTGGTCTGGCCCAAACACATTGATGCATTGCGCCAGCGCGCGCGCCACAGCAGCAGCTGCAGCCTCGTTTTTCTCCGAGACTGCCAGCATCCAAGTGCGATCGCTGCCGCTGCTGCTGTCGTCAGGACCATCATTCCAGGGTGCGGAAGGCAGCTGCTGCAGCAGCTGCTCTGCAGCGGCTTCCAGCAGCACGTCACTCATGCAGCCTGCACAGGAATACGTGTGTGTGTGTGTGCGCGTGTGTGTGTGTAGGTTCAGAGGGCACGGACCATATAACCTGGAATGTTATTTAGAATATGCATACGTTATATGTGTGTGCAGTGGTGTCACTGTTTAGGGGCAGCTAGTGTAGCAGTGTAGCAGTGAACCTGCGGCGGCATTGCCTAGGAGCATGCCTCTCATGTAGCCCCCCAAAAGAACTTAGTGTTCTTCTTTTGTTGACCTCTTTTGTGCGTACTGGTTCAACTGGCGCTGTTGCTGTTGCTGCTGCATTGCATCCATTTGTTGCCCAGGGGGCAGCATTGAGCCACATTTGCTGCTGCTGCTGCTGCTGCTGCTGCACACGTGCTCATGCGCAATGTTGATGTACCATGTCCATGAAGAGGAAACACAGCATTGAGCCACGGTTGCTGCTGCTGCATGCATGTCCATACACACTATTGATGCGCAATTCCAATGTCCAGGTTGAACACATCTATGTCCATGGACGCATGTAAGGATGCACGTAAGGATGCATGGCTAGGTTTGGCCTATCATGCAGATCAGCACCGTATCAGGTGTATGTGCAGCTACAAATTCCGTGTACACGCAGCCTGAAGTGTATGAACACATGGGTTCAGCAAAGCCCACGCATAGCACATCATATGATGCAGTGGCTCCCTGCGGTGCTGCTGCAGAATCAAACACCGGAAACCAAGACAATAAATCCTTTTATCCTCCTTTATGAAAGCACACCACGGAACGCAGTGGCGTTTGATGCCATGGTGGAGCTCTTGCATGTCCTATGTCAAAGCGCATTTCTTTAGAAACAGGTAGAAGCAAGTGCTGTACACCCCCACTCACCTGTGCAGTCCTAACAGCGCATCCACACTCCCCTGCTCTCATTGTGCTTCCCTACTTCCCTTACCCACCTGTGCAGTCCACGTACCATAGCCCCAGCCACCTGCGCCACCCACCTACCCCAAACCCATGCTCTTGTTGTGCTTCCAAACAAAGCACCACCCACCTCCGCAGTGCAGCACCACATACCCCTGTTCTCATTGTTTTTTCCTTGTTTTACTGCGCTGCGCCACCCACTTGCGCAAGCTGCGTACCACAGCTCGTAACCCCTGCTCGCCAGGTGCTTCTTCACTGCCCCACCCACCTTCACGGTCCGCATGCCACAGCGCCAGTTACCTGCACCAGCCACCCGCCTTACCTGCATGCTTCCATTGTGCTTCCTCACGGCCCCACCCACCTATGCAGTCCCCTGTTCCCACCATGCATACTTACTGCATCACCTACCTGCGCGATCCACACACCCTGGTTGTGTCACTGACCTGCAGAAGCTGCGTACCACACCTCAAATCCCACTGCTCTTTTCCATTCAATTCATTCAAATGCGCTACCCACCCGCATGGTCCACATACCACAGCAGCTGGCCCAACTGAGGGATGCCCAGGTTTGGTGCGCCTGCAGCAGGCAATGTTTGTGAATGGAAAGCATGGAATTCAAAAATTTATTTGACCAATATGATGTAAACCTGCACATGCAAAGCTGGTGCCCAGGTACGGTGCGCCTGCAAGAAGGCACTGTTTGCGAATGCAAAGCTGTTGAGATTTCAAGTCAAAGTTGCGCCTGCAAGAGGCAATATGAGTGAGTTCAAAGCAGTTCAAAACTAGGAAATGATCTGATCGCGATGTGCGGCAATGCAAAATTGATGCTCAGTCCAGGCGCACCTGCACGATCGATGTGACGTGGTGGTAAAAAAGTGCAGCTTATAAGCTGGATAATTATCCAGCATACAGAGAACATGCGAAGCTGATCTGAAGGAAGAGGTGGCATTAAATGAACCAGAGCAAAGCACACAAGAGGAAAGAGGGATATAAATTCAAGGGGGAAAATGCTAAGCGCTATGTCCACAGCGGAAGGCACCTCCCTTCCACCTCCCCTTTGCGAATCCTCCTTGAACCTCCCTTCTCTGTGCAAATTTTTACTCACACCTCCTGCCTCCATGCATGTCTTAAACACACATATGTTGAAATGAAGGAGGGAGAAGGTGTGCTGACTCACCAGCATCTTCATCTTCATCACCATTTAGGCCGCTTGCCTCCGCACAAGTCTCTAGGCCCTCACAGTGTAAATGGAAAAAGAGGGGTTAGGTAGCCTCACTCACCAGAACCTTCATTGCCATCTAGACCTCCTGCACTCTGCCGCATATATCTCTATGCATATGCACAGCGTGAATGGAGCAATGAGGCAAGGTGCGCTCACTCACCAGCACCTTCATCGCCATCCAGGTCTCCTGCACTCTGCCGCATATATCTCTATGCATATGCACAGCGTGAATGGAGCAGTGAGGCAAGGTGCGCTCACTCACCAGCACCTTCATCGCCATCCAGGTCTCCTGCACTCTGCCGCATATACCTCTATGCATATGCACAGCGTGAATGGAGCAATGAGGCAAGGTGCGCTCACTCACCAGCACCTTCATCGCCATCCAGGTCTCCTGCACTCTGCCGCATATATCTCTATGCATATGCACAGCGTGAATGGAGCAATGAGGCAAGGTGCGCTCACTCACCAGCACCTTCATCGCCATCCAGGTCTCCTGCACTCTGCCGCATATACCTCTATGCATAGGCACAGCGTGAATGGAGCAATGAGGCAAGGCGCGCTCACTCACCGGCACCTTCATTGCCATCTAGACCTCCTGCACTCTGCCGCATATACCTCTATGCATGCACAGCGTGGATGGGAGCAATGAGGCAAGGTGTGCTCACTCACCGGCACCTTCATCGCCATCCAGGTCTCCTGCCCTCTGTAGCACATGTGGGGTAGCCAGGCCGTTCTCTGTAGACACCACGCTGTGTGCACCAGCCATTGCGCTGCAAGGTACATACATACACACAAGGCAAACAACGGTCAGGCGTGTTTGCTGCTGGCACCAGCCATGGCGCTGTGATTGACACACACACATGCTTCCTCCCAGAGAAGGTGCACACTGGCCAGGTGTGTTTTGCTGCAGACACCAGCCATGGTGCTGCAATTCGTGTGCGCACGCACACACACATCGTGCAGCAAAGCCAGCATGCCTCTCTGTAGATAGTGCCCTTGCAATTGCAAGTCAAAAACAATGCGTGAGCTTAACCCATGCTCGCTTCAAGCAAAAATCAAATAATGATGAAGATGGTGACAAAAATATGAACATGAAAATGGTGGATAAGTGCATGCAGGCTGCACAGGCCAACCATCCACACTCACTTCACATAAGACTCTGACAGCACTCCTGCTGTGTGCTCATCTGCAGGCGCACCCCCAGCGCACGCCTCGCACGCAATCTCCACCACAGCAGGCAAAGACGACGGGTCCTCTGCCAGCATCATGTCACGTGCGCTTTGTACAGCTGCTAAGGCAACCTGGCACACAACAGCGGCATTAAAAAACATTTTATAGAGTGCTTCGTAAAGTGAAGGTTCCTCTGCATGCCGGATGCCACCTTTCGCAAACCGCAGGCACGCAACAGCAGCCAACACTGAAGCATTGACATCATTGCTTTGCGGCAGGTAGAGGTGACGGGTCCTCTGCCGGCCGTTCTGCACTCTGCTGCCTGTGCCGCTTTTAGGCACGGAGGTGGCAAAAATACCATATCTTAAAATGAAAGGGTTCTCTGCATGCAGGGTGTCATGCACACCCGCACAGCCACTCGCTGCCACAGGGGTGTTGCACAGACTGTGCGAAATCGTAGATTGCAACCTAGCTATAGCCCTAGCTAGGATAAGACTACCATGAAGGCTCCAAGCTAGCAGCTTGTCACTGAGTTCTTGACACATGCCAATGCAAATTGCAGCAACGAAACCACGTGTGCTCTGGATGCATGTTAAAGCAAATTGCAATGACAGAGTCACGTGTGCTCTGGACGCATGCTGAAGCGAATTGCAGCAACAAAGTCTTGTGCTTTAAGTGTGCTCTGGTCGCGTGCAAACTCAAATTGCAGCAACACAGCCACATGTGCTCTAGACGCATGCCAACACAGAATGCAGTGGAAAAATCACATGCTTCACGTGTGCTCTGGATGCATGCAAGCTTGAATCGCAGAAACAGTCACTTGTGCTCTGGACATATGCCAACACAGAAATGCAGTGAAAGAATCACACGTGCTTTGCGTGTGCTCTGGATGCATGCCCATTCAAATTGGTACCAAAGGTAAGTGAAAATAGTGACACAAGATCTGATTGCATGGCATGGCCTTGCATTCTGCAGGCAAAGCATATGCCCTGTGAAGGATAATCTGCAAAAAATGGGGTGCGATCTGACTGCGAAGGGTGCTTTGCAAGACTGAAGACGACAAGTGACAAATAGGAAAAAACAGGCTATGATTATAGTATGCAATGTAAAAAGACGTAACACGACTTTTTTGAAACATACAGTCCAACACTGTATGGCCGCATGCATCACAGATGGGTCCTTTAGTCCACAAGCTATATCTAGGGTCTCACTAAAAATCTAGTGACAGTGGGTTGAAGGCAAGACATGAAAAAGGCAACTTGACACGCGGTGAGGACCCATGCAGTAGGCAGCCAACTTGCAAGTACACACGCCCACCCCACCCCACAGCTCCTTCTTGCCACCCTCGTGAAGAGCGCAGCATCAGCTATCCAACACACTTTCCAGGGCCTGGATTGGCCCCTAACCCTAAGCAGAAGGAGCCGACACATGCTAAGTGGCCACTCTTTACAAGGAAAGGGTGGACCAGCCCTGGGGACAACCAGCTGCCATTGAGGTAACAAGGCCTAATATGCCCCCCCCCCCCCCCTACACACACACACACACACACACACACACACACACACACACACACACACACGCTCGCACATGCCAAACTCAAGGAGCCCAGCTCTGCTATACACCCACGCATCCCTGCAAATTACCACTGGCAAATTACAACTCACCTGCATGCTGCATGCCCCTAGCGTGTTCAGTGAGCGCAGCATGTGTAACAGCTGCGGCCCCGTAAACCTGGGCACAGGACCTTTGCTCTTGCCCTCTTCCTCCCCATCACCTTCCTCCTCCCCCTCCTGCTCTTCCTCAACCCCTTCTCCTGCCTTTGACGCTCTATCTGCTGCCTTTCTTTCCACACTCTCCAACTGCTGCTGCTGCTGCTGCTCATCAGCTGCCGTGCCATTCTCTATAGAACCACTGCTGCTGCTGCCGCTGTCTTGTTGTGCGCCAGTGCCACGTCTACCACCGCCCCTTTCGGAATCCCCCGAGCCGAGCTCAGCATGGCTTTGCGGTGGCAGCAGCAGAGCCTCTGCATGCTCCATGAGGGGGTTCAGAAGGGGGGCTAGTGCGGCAGAGGGCACGCCGCATGTGCGGTGCAGCACGGCCAGGGCGCTGATCAACGACGCCACGTGGCCGCCGCCCATCGACTGCGCATGTGCGTGTGTGTGTGTGTGTGTGTGTGTGTGTGTGCAGTGCGGTGCAGCACGGCTAGGGCGCCAATCAACGACGCAATGTGGCCGCCGCCCATCGACTGTGCATGTGGGTGCGTGTATGTGTATGTATGTATGTATGTATGTATGTATGTATGTATGTATGTATGTATGTATGTATGTATGTATGTATGTATGTATGTATGTGTGTGTGCCTGAACAGCTCCAGCCCCAGGGCCAGTGAACGCTTCCAGCACTCGATTCACAGCCTGTCTTGCATGCAGGTAACTAGTCACTACACAACACATCTGTCATCCATCAGCTCGGTGTGCAGAAAGTCCCAGAATAGCCCCAGGAGCAGTGTACGCTCAATGCCCAAGTGGTCCCTGGATAGCACTTGGCGCAGTGTGCACTGACAGCACTCCATCCACACCCCCAGTTGCAAGCAGGTACTCAGTCACTACATGACACATCTTGCACCAACTTCAAGTGGTACCTGGATAGGCACAGTGTGCACTGAAAGTATTAGATTCTTCACACCCCCAGTTGCAAGCAGGTACTCAGCCACTACATGACACATCTTGCACCAACTTCAAGCGGTACCTGGATAGGCGCAGTGTGCACTGAAAGTATTAGATTCTTCACACCCCCAGTTGCAAGCAGGTACTCAGTCACTACACGACACATCTTGCACCAACTTCAAGCGGTACCTGGATAGGCGCAGTGTGCACTGAAAGTATTAGATTCTTCACACCCCCAGTTGCAAGCAGGTACTCAGTCACTACACGACGACACATCCGTCATCCATCTTGCTCCCCATTTAAGTGGTACCTGGATATGCGCAGTGTGCACTGACAGCACTCATTCCACAGCCGCATGTGCAAGCAAGTAATCAGCCACTACACGACACGACACATCCGTCATCCATCTTGCTCCCCTTTCTTGTGGTACCTGGATAGCCCTTGGCGCAGTGTACACTGACAGCACTCGATCCACAGCCGCGGTTGCACGCACTCTCAAGGGCGTTCCTTGGAGGGCATGCAGGTGTGTGGACTCTGCAATAGGATGGAAGCACAGGCAACCCAACGTCCTCAAAACATGTCTTGTTGAGAGTCATAAGACGAGGTATGCAGGAGTGTCGACTCCGGAAATGGATGCAGAGGAGTGTTGGGCCTCTGTAGTGTTTGAGGACATGTTGGTTCTGTACAGGCATGCAGGCGTGTTGACTCTGTGAATGCATGCAAGAGTGCCGCCTCTGCAAATGGATGCAGGAGTATCGAGTCTGAAAATGTGTTTAGGAGTATCGACTCTGCAGGCGTGAGATGTAGTTGACCCTGCAAGGGGATGGAAGTACAAGCAAGCCAACGTCCTCAACGGGTTAACTGGTGGATAGCAAAAGTAGAAATGGTTTTGGTGAGGGAAAGCATGAGGGGACAGTTGGACTGTTTGGACTCCTTATAATGTACCAAAAAGATGCGGGCAGACAAGAGCCCTTTCTTGCAAGCTGGAACACAAGAGTGGGGATGAGTTGGTACAAAAGCAGGCAGGGGCTGCGTGGGCTCTGCTGGTACAAAGAAAGCGGGCAGGCAAGAGCCCTTGCTTGGAAAGCGGGATGTTAGTGGGATGGTAAGGTACAAGCATGCAGGACCTGTGAGGGCCACGCAGGTACAAAAAAGATGCGAGCAGACAAGAGCCTTTGCTCACAAGCTGGAAAACATGAGTGGGGATGTAAGGTATGAAAGCATGTAGGACTGTGTGGACTCTGCTGGTACAAAGAAAGCGGGCAGGCAAGAGCCCTTGCTCGCAAGCTGGAAAACATGAGTGGGGATGAGTAGGCACACTCTGCTGGTGCAAAGAAGGCACACACAGACAAGAGGCCTTGCTCCATTGCTGGAGCTGCGCGGGGATTGGTAGGTACGAGCGTGCAGGGACTGTGCGGGCTCCGATTGTATCAAGGAGATACACACAGGCAAGAGCCCTTGCTTCCATAGTAGTTGGAAGTAAAGGGGGGTGGGGGGGTGGGCAAGAGCGTGCAAGGGTTGCCTGGCCAGTGGTATAAGGTGTAAGAAGAATTGCAGGCACAAGCCACCTATAGCTTGCTTTCCAAGGCCAAGGTGCAATCAAGGTGCAATGTTTGGTACACAACACACACACGCGCACACACACACACACGCGCACACACACACACGCACACACACCTGGAGCATCGAGGCCATCACCCCGCACGCGTGGCGCAGATGGCAGCAGGCCCAGTTTCAGGGGTGTATGGCTGTCAACTGAACCACCAAAAATGCTGTGTGAGGACGAGGACCTGCGCATGTGCGAGTGCATGCCAGCACTGCCATGATCAGGAAAATGTGAGCATGATCTGATGCTAATAGTGATCAATACCTGCCAGCAAAGTACTGACTAGATAACACTTTGTTGTGAGGACAGGGACCTGTGCACGCATGCAAGCATACACAAGTGCTCTGATTTCTGCTAAAATGCAAGCCGCAACAAGGTAAGCGTTGTTTTCAGAGCCCAGCCTTTGAAGCGACCAATGGAGGAGGCAGAGCTTCCCGTCTGTTGAAGCTAATCTTTGTGTGGGCAAGGACCAGCACATGTTAAGTGCTCGCAAGTACTCTCGCTATCAGTGGAACACGCATGCGTAACACTGGGTGGCCAGCCCATGGAACGAACAACAGCTGTGAGCGGAACACAGAGGAGGCTTTGTGTGGGCAGAGACCAACACCCCGCACTTACTTCTTAACCCATACTCGAAGACACTCACCCCTGCTGCTGTTCCCCAGCACCCTCCAATAGCCCCATTGACGCAAAGGTGTGGATCAGAGAGACGGCCGCCGGCACTGGCAGAGTCGGGCTCAACTGGAACGACCAAAGGACCACAGCCACAGAAATGAGCGTCAAGCAAAGCTGACTAAATGCTGGAGGCTGATGACACCGCATCGTAAAATGAATACGAAAACCTGAAGGATAAGTACAACCTAATGGCTGCATGTTCTAATGAGTGCAACACTCTGATGACCGAGCACATTTTGATGGCACTCTGAAATGGAGCAATGAAAGCAATGAACACAAAAATGTGAGGGCCGAGCAAAACCTCATGACACCCTAAAATGGAGCAGCAGCTGTTGAAAGCGAGGAACAGCAGCAAAACAGCAGCGGATGAATCTTGAAGACCGAGCAGAACCTGATGGCACTTTAAAATGGAGCAGCAAAAAAACAGAGGCAATAGGTCTGAGCCCGATTGGGATGCTGGCTTTTGCGGTTGAGCACCATAACAAGATGCAGAGTGTGTTCAGGACAACTGTCAAAGGCACAGACAGGTCACGTTGCAAATAACAGGCACAAATAGGATGTGTTGCCAATGTCAGAAACAAATGGGTCAGCTATCAAACAGGTACAAAGAGGATGTGTTGCCAATGTCAAACAAGCCAGCTGGGTTGCAAATGTCAAGCACAAACAGGTTGCATTCCACAAGCCTCAAAGAGGGATAAAAACGAATAATTTGTATAGTGATCAAGACGGGTTTTAAAATTTTGCTTTGTACTGCTGAATGAGCTGACTTTTTGCAAGCAAGTGCTGAGTGCTCAGCTATGCAATGCCATTTATTTGTGGTAGCAGCTTTGATGCCAAGAGCTCAAGAGCACCTTTTGCATCTTCTCTTCCTCGCCAATTGCGTGATAGCACCTCCTCCATCATTTCTTCCATGCCCACAGCGAAACAACACCTTCTGCACCACTACATTCATGTGACACACAACACACAACACACAGTCACACACACACACACACACACCTGATGCTCTGCCAGGATGCCATTTGCCACGGTTTCCAACAGGGCCTCATCTCGCATGCCTAGCGCCCCCACCTGCATGCAAGCAAAAAAAAGCAACAACAGCCACATTTTACTGAACACTGAAATCTTGGCAAGGCCAGGGACTCCATTGAAGACTGGCATGCATAGCGCCCTCACCTGGATGCAAGCAACAAGATAGCAACAGCCACATTTCACTAAAAACCCCACAGCTTGGTAAGGACAGGGATCACTCCATCCACCTCCTCCCTCCAAAGGCTAGTATGCCTTCCCCCTCCTGTGTGAGAGCAAAGTGACACGATAAAGCACGTTGGACTTGACCCTTCACAGCCCTGCACTTGGAAACCTGCACAAGTGCCATGCAGTTGCCACTCCCCGTGTCTGCTTGTCCACAGCAAAACAGCACATCATACTGGACCCTTTACGGCCCTGCGCTTGCATGGAAACCTGCACAAGCGCCATGCATTCATCACTCCTCATGCCTGCTTGTCCACAGCAAAACAGCACATCATGCTGGACCCTTCACGGCCCTACACTCGTCTGGAACCTGTACCAGTTCCTTGCATTCATCACTCCGCACGTCTGCATGTCCACAGCAATAAAGCACATTGTACTTGGCCCCTCACGGCCCTGCGCTTGCATGGAACCTGTGCAAGTGCCGTGCATTTATCACTCCTCGTGCCTGCTTGTCCACAGCCACGTCTACACATCATCCATCCATACACATAAAAACAACTGTTTATTAGCTTGCAGATTCACCACCCACAACGCCCAGCGCCTTTGGCAGCTGCCCAGACAACCATAGACTACATCATGGTGTTCTGCTTCTTGTGCACTTCCAAGCCATACATAGTTCTAGGCTAGTCAAATTCACCATTCGCCATGCCCAGCGCCTTTGCCAGCTGCCCAGCCAGCAGCTCCTTGACGTAAAAAAAAAGCAACGGCAGCCAAAAGAGGCGTCATACATTGAGGACAGGCAACTTCAAGCTCACAGCCAGAGTCAGCAAAAAGCTGTCTCACTGCCCCAACTTTCCACCTGACTCCTTCACGCATCCCCAAAGCTCAACGACAACTTTAATGAACCTTTCTCACTGCCCCCACTTCCAGCCTGACCCCTTCATGCATGGCAACCGCGTCTATGAAGAACACTTGCAACGTCCATTGACACCTCCAGCTCTGTGCTAGCTGCTGCAGCGCTCCCTGAAACAGGAGCCCTCACGAGGGATACTACCAGTGGGACATTAACCTACTGGAGTGTGCTAATGTCCCACGTTGTACCTGTGATGGTGTATACATCTTTACCATGCCAGATAAGCACTAACAGCTCCTGCACATGCACACAAACCAAGACCACATCCAGCAGCTGTCCCGAGGGCACAGCCTGCAGCTCTCCCGTCTGCTTCGCTGTCTCCCCACACAAGAGCTGCCTTGATTGACGCAACCACCTGTCTACCACACCAAATTTGCAACACCAGCACCTGTGCATGCAAACTCACCATGTCCAGCACTTGCGCTAGGTGCAAAGCCTGCAGCTCTCCCAGCTGGTTGACTGCCTTCCCACTCAGGAGCCGCCCCAAAGTTGCCACCCAGTCAGGGATGCCCTCAGCAACTTCTGCGTGACTGCTCCTGCTCCTGCTGCCGCCGCCGCTGCTGCTGTTGGCAAGATTGCTGCTATTGGTGCTTCCTGCGCTGCGACGATAGGCTGCTCCAATACCAGCAAGTGCGCCGGCCATGGTTGCCAGATCATGGGGTGTTAAAGCGACGATCTGGGGTGCAACGCCCTCTGCAGCAGAGTACAAAAGAAGCGCAGGGATCACGGGTGATGATCACGGCCAAGACTTTTAATACTGATGATCTGGGGTGCTATGCCCTCTGCAGTCAGAGTGCAAGTATAGGTGATCACAACTAAGACTTGGGATGGTTGTTATGATGATCTGGGGTGGGGTGCTACGCCCACAACAGAACAGTTCAAAAAAATCCAGAATGAGCCCTGCCTTCAGTGGTGCACTTGAGTACAAAGATTGATGCAAACGATCTCAGATTGCAATGAGGATCTGGGTTGAGCGCAGTGATGACCTGGGGCGCCATGCCTCCCATAATTTGCAGAATGCTGAGGTGCATCAGACCTCCATTGCAGCGATGGCCCACGAACTGAAAACCCTTGAGAAAGAGGGCACTGCACCCCTTGCAGGGGAAAAAGATGCAAAAGCGCAGAAGCATGGCGTACAGGTAAGGAAAATGCAGGAGCAAAATAAACGCAGAAAGAAGAAACAGAAGCCCAAAAGGCAATTGCGCGCAGTGGTGATTGCTGAGCAAAAGGAAACAATTTCAAGACCTATCACCAGGGGTACCAGGCTCACTGCAAAGAGTTGGAGAAAGTTGTCTTTGGTACTCAAGTATGCACACACACACACATACACATACACACACCTGCCAAGCACTGCAGCGCCTCCAGGCGGGAGCCATGCAGCGCTGCCGGCAGTGGGCTGGCTGCTGCAGCTGCACCGCTGCCAGGCGGCAGCAGCAGCTGCGCAATGTGGGGTGCGTTGTAGGCACGGAAAGGGGGGGCCAGGAGCCCCATGATGGTGGCAATGCCCTGTAGACAGGTGAAAGGGGGCATGCTAGGTACTGATGAATCGGCAAAATGGGGGGGGGCAGAGGCAACCTCGAAGAAGCGAGCACGCCACGTGCACAGAGACCTAAACAATTGAAGATTGACCTGTCGACAGGGAATGTAGTGGATCAGGGCAGCACATTGGGAACATGTACGCGCTGTGTGCTGAGGCAGTAAAACATTGTGGATCGATTTGTGGACAGGGCATATGGCGCTAGGGAACAGGAGCCCCAAGTTAGTGGAGATGCCCTGGAGATGCCCTGGAGAGGAGGTGGTACGGATGGTGATATTCTAGATGACTTAGTGGTGGGGAACAGGAGCAGCCTCATAGGGTGGGGGTGCCCTAGTTTAGCGGCAGCGCTTTGCATTGAAGGAGCGTGCCACCTAAAAAAGGGTGCAACATGGAGCAACCAAGTCAGGAGCCTCAAAATTGTGGAGACACCCTAGAGTGATGCAAAAAGATTTGCGATGGTAGAAAGGAGTGCAGGACCATGCAAAGGCTTTTGCGTTTGCAGCCAATAGCCTCATGAGAGCAGATATCCCCCAAGAGCAGAAGAAATAAACAGTGAATGGAGGGTTGGGTCATGTGAGTTTGGAATTCACATGTATTCAGCAAGACTTGCCAATGAATGCACGTGTTTGGCAACCCTGATCCAATGAAAAATACCCAAAGAAAGGCAGCAACAAGTACGAGCTTGGAACGAGTACACATGTGCTCGGCAACTCCCAAAGCCCAGTGTGACCAAACCCTGAGGAAACACCAGGTCCCGTTGGCTGCCATCAGGTCAACTGCATCCAAGGAGCCTCAAAATGATAAGCAATAGTGTGTGATGAACAGCCTGGCTTAGGTGGCTGCCGCTGAGGCATTAACGTCCTAGGGGCCTCAATACAAAAGTAGCAACAAAAGATGAAATGCCTGGTCCAGGTGGGTAGCATAGAAGCATTTGCATCCCAGAGCTGCCTGATGATGTTGGACATGGCCGGCATTGAAGCATTTGCACCCTATACGAGTCCCGAGATAGAAAGTATAATGGATGATCATACGCCTGGCCAAGGAGGCTACCGTTGAGACATTTGCGTTTTAGGAGCCTCATGATGTTCGAAACAACCAGCATTGAAGCATTTGCGTCCTAGGAGCCTCATGCTGTTGGATGCATCGGCAGCCAAGATGGAAACAGCATGCCCTGAGTCTACTGAGTCTACTACTTCTAGCCAGGGCCTGAGCATGACCAAAAAGACGTTCACACATCTCCATTTCAGCTGAACAGCAGGACGTGCCGCCCAGCTGGAGAGGGCTTAGGAGCGGGGTCGAGAGGTTTGGACAGCTTAAGGCAAGAAAGAATAGAAGATTCAAGAAAGAGGTTAGGAAGGTTTTGGAAGCGAGGGAGATGGGGGCTCAGGAAACGCAAGTAGGTAGGCAGTGCTTATCGCTGCATGGTGATACTTTACATCAGCTGAGCTGACCTTCACAAGCTCTGACGCACCCTATCTGCCCTTTCCTACCCTATTCTCCTAATCTGTCGGACCCTATCTTTCGTCGTCCCTTTCTGTAAGCTGCAGTCAGCGCTATCTGACTCGATGGACCTGGACAAGTTATGCATCTGGCGCTGTGCACTCATGCGCAAAATCCAAGCAGTCCGGTAGAGGCAACCACATGTGCGCACACAAGCCACTGCTCCTTATGCTTTGCTTACTTGAGGCATAACGTCCCGCGGCATTGGCAAAACGTGCTCTGGTATAGCATGCGGTTGCGCAGGATATCTGAGGCATTCTGATGCAGGCAAGCAAGACCGCGAGCACAGGTGAATGCTCCTCATGCTCTCCTCATCCGAGGCGCGGAATCCTGAGGCGCCTGCAGGATGCGCTCTGCTATGGCATGCACCTGCGCATGGTATCTCAGGCCTCCTTATGCTGGCACACGCAATGCTCTAATCTTCCCTTACCTGAGGTGCGAAATCCCGCGGCAGCTGCACAATGCGCTCTGCCATGGCGTCCATGAAGCGGCGTGGAGCAAAGCCCAGGGACTTGAAACCATGCAGTGCCATCTGTTCATGCAAGCACAACGCACGTGTATGTATGTGTGCTTATGTGCATGCGCGCTGTTGTGTACATGCAAACATGTGCATGCAGAAATGAGTTGCACGTGGGGATGAGCGTTTGGCGCTTCCGGACGCACAGGTGTGCCTCACTTCCATATGGTCAGGAGGGTGACATCCTTGGTCAACGGACCATAGCAGAAACAGAGAGATTTAAGGCTACAAATAACGATCAGCGGAGTACAGCCGAAACAGAGAGCTTTAGGCAACACATAGTCTGGACATCAATACCCGCTTCAGCACCTATAGTACGAGCAGTTCCCTTTGCTTCATTCCCCCGCGGAGCAAACCTTTTGATCACGCGTGCTAAAAGCACATCAGAAGAGTGCTGAGGGCAGACACAGCACACGGGGCAATGATGTGTTTCCCCCCTGCACTTCCGAATGCCATACGCAGTGCAGTACTGTACATGTCATGCGCAGTGCAGTGCTGCACATGTCATGCACATGTGTCATGCGCAGCGCAGTGCTGCACATGGCATGCACATGTAAAATGCGCAGTGCAGTGCTACACATGTCATGCACATGTGTCATGCGCAGTGCAGTGCTGCACATGTCATGCACATGTGTCATGCGCAGTGCAGTGCTGCACATGGCACGCACATGTGTCATGTGCAGTGCAGTGCTGCACATGGCATGCGTTGTGTATGGCCATGCACACACCTACAAACCTATCCCTACCCCAAAGAAACCACACTGCACCTGTGCCCCCAAGCACCACCACATCACCATCCCAAAACCAAAGAGGACACCTAGCACCCTTGCCCCAGGATACTATCACCCCCAAAACAAAAAGACCATGCACCCTTGCCCCAGAATACCACCATCCCAATACAACACCATGTACCTGTACATAACCCCAGTCCCCACCCCCCCAGAAAAAATTTAACAATGCATTTGTGCATCACCCCAGTCCCCAGCACCCTCCCCCAAACAAAACGACCGTGCACCTGTGCATCACCCCAGTCCCAAAGACTACCATGCACCTGTATATGCACCTGTCCATCACCCCAGTGACTGAGGGACTGTCCCCCAACAAACACTCCTCACCCTAAAAAACAACCGTGCACCTGTGCATCACCCCAGTCCCAAACACTACCACACACCAGTACATGCACCTGTCCATCACCCCAGTGACTGAGGGACTGTCCCAAAACAAACACCCCTCCCCCCAAAAAAGAACCGTGCACCAGTGCATCACAATAGTCCCAAACACCACAATGCACCTGTGCTTCACGCAAAGTGAACTACTGCATGTTGTACGTGTTCTGCACATTTACAAATCCTTTCCCACCCCAAGACACCACCATACACTCGGGCCCCAGCACACCCATCTGTCATGCACCTGTACGTCACGCGCAGTGAAGTGCTGCGCATTGTAAGCGCTTTGCATGGCCAAAGTCTGCAGCAGCTCCTGCCCCCAGGTCTTGCGTGGCTGGACTTGCAGTTTGCTCAGCCCACACACTAGCTGCGCAATGTCCAGGCTGCGGGAGCTTGCATCCTTGGCCTCAGCTGCACAACAACAGAAAGTGGAACACGTGACAGGCAGAGAGACTGAAGGAAGTTGCTCAGCCCACACACTAGCTGCGTGACGTCCAGGCTGCGGGAGCTTGCATCCTTGGCCTTGGCTGCATAACAACAGACAGCGGAACATGAGGCAGGCAGAGAAACCTAAGGGACTTGCTCAGCTCACACACTGGCTGCGCAATGTCCAGGCTGCGGGAACATCCACCCACAGTCCTCATTGCCTAACAGACAGTGAGGCATTGCCCATCTTGCAAACTGGCAGTCTTGAACGGCAGGCTGTGCGACCACCAGCGTGCGCGCACACGTGTGTGTGTGTGTGTATGTGTGTGTGTGTGTGTGTGTGTGTGTGTGTGTGTGTGTGTGTGCGTGTGTGTATGTGTGTGTGTGTTGGTGGTGCAGGCGTGTGCGTGCATGTGTGCTTGTACGGGTGCTTACGGGTGCACGTTAATATTGGAACAGCTACTGGGGCTGCCCTGTAGCTTATCACATTTGCCTGAACACATTGGCTTTGCCTAGCTTGCCGTGGTGGCCTTCTTGCTGCCCCTTGAGCTTACCATCACAACTCTTGCGTCTGTTTGTGAGGGGATTGTCTTACAGTTCTGATGCCGATTTGTATCGTGCATGACTCAAAGTGCATTGCATCTATCTCCCTGTGCTTTGTGCCTACCCCACAGCGCATTGTTCTTCTCTCTCACAGCCCTTGATGCCTGATGCAGTGCCACAGCGCACGCCTCACTGTGCTTCGAGCCTTTCTCGCTGTCCTTGATGCCTGCTGCAGTGTCTCCCAGTGCTCTGAGCCTTTCTTGCAGCCCTCAATGCCTGCTGCAGCTTCAAAGTGCATGTCTCAATGTGCTCTGAGCCCTTCTTGCTGCCCCTGATGCCTGCTGAACGGTTTGCAGTGCACGTTTCCCAAAGTGCATTGCCTCTCTGGCAGCCCTTGATGCCTGCTGCACTGTTCACAATGCTTTTGTCTCAAAGAGCACAGTGCCTCTTTCTCTCAAATCATCAAGTCCCACCATCCAGAACACTTGGCCTAGAATAGTCCAACACCCAGAACACTATGCCTGCCTCTCACTGCACTTTGCCTCTTCTCTCAAACCATCAAGTCCATTATCCAGAACGCTATAGCCTTTGATGCCTGCTGCACTGTTCACGACGTGTTTTTCTTACAGAGCACAGTGCCTACCCCTCAATGCACTGTGCCTTTCTCTCAAACATAATGAGTCCAGAACACCTATGCCTGCCTCGTTGTACATTGTGCTTGTCTCACTGCACGCTGCGCCTTTCTCACTGAGGAAAAAAGGCTACAAAAGCCAAGTATTGCGTGCATAAAGAGAGGTGCCCTAATTAACAAGGGTCTCACCTGGCAGTTGTTTGCCCTGTCTCCCAGCAAATACGCTCAGCAGCCTATCCACAGCCATGAGCTTGATCCTCGTGGAAATCTACAGGGCACAAGCATGCACACACCATGAGCTCAGGATGAGCACAAGCAGCACACACCATAAGCTTGACCCCCATGGAAATCTGCAGGGCACAAGCATGCACACACCATGAGCTCAGGATGAGCACAACCATGCACACACTATGAGATTAGTCCCCATGGGGATCTGCAGAGTGCAAGCATGCATGCACACACACACACACACACACACCAGATACTTGGAAATATGAGGAGCGCAAGAAAGCGCACAGTATCGGGGCAAAGTCAGAAGGTGTGCCTTGAGCGCGCACTTCACAAAGACAATGGGGGAGGTGCCCTTGAGATACGCACAGGCGATGGGCAATTGGGCATGGTGTTTTCTGAATGCATGCATACAAAGGGCACTGGGAAGGTAAGCCACGAGTGTGCCACGAGGGATTGAGCGCACACTTACAAGGATGATGGGGTGAGTGCGCCTTGAGTGTGGTGAGGAAATAAACATGCAAACTAAGTTGGTGGAGTTGGTGTGCCATGAGTGCACAGGGGGTGAGTGGGGTGAGTGCACAGGAGGTGAGTGGGGTGAGTGCGCAGGGGATGCAAAAGGGTGGGTGTGCTATAAAGGGCAAACATACACACACAGTGGGATGGGTGTGCCCATATCGCACGAAGCAGCAGCTCAATCTTATGGTTAGTTCAAACTTGAAGGACATTGGTGTCTTCAAAACATGCGGGCACTGCCATGACTGATTTGCACGTGCACAAAGCGTCCATGCAGAGCAAGAAAACGTCGCCAGCTCCTTTTCATGGTGACTCCAATTTGAGGAGGGAAAGTTGTCTTCAAAACATACGGGCACTGCCACAACTGCTTTGTATGTGGACAAATCGTCCATGCAGAGCAAGAACATGTTGCCCTTTCTGCTTCGCAAGCGATCAGAGCATGGGAGGCAAGCACATCAAAACAACGCCGCCAAAGCAACAAAGGAGCCCATGAAGAGCACAACAGGCGTCCCTGCCGTTTAGAGACGAAGGGGGGGACGTGCACGACCACATCAAAGCCAAGTGATCAACAAGCTAGCATGCATGTCAGACGCATAAGAAGGCACACAGCACTCCTCGCCACCCCTGAGCGCTCCCGCAGCAGCACAAAATGCCACTTTCTGGCAATGCAATGGATGCCTCTTTCTGGCAAAGTAATGGATGCCCCTTTCTGGCAATGTTATGGATGCTTCTTTTCGGCAATGTAATGGATGTCCCTTTCTGGCACGAAGATGAACGCCTGAACGTTTCAATATAGCACAACCTTTTTCCCTTTTCTGGCAGTCACGCTGCACGAACTGCCACAGTCACACAGCGAGCTCAATGCCACTCTGGATTAAGATGGATGCTCCAAATGTTTCTACACTTTTTCCTTTCTTGACAGCCATCCTGCACAAATCGCCATACCGCAAGCTGAGAGCCAACTGTCAGCGGCAAACCGATTTCTTGATGCTTGTCCTGGAAACAGCAATTCAGCTGAGGTAAACAGACTTACCAGGTATGTCTGCTTACCTCAGCTACACTGCCCTCTGAGGCATGCCCCGCTGAGTAACCCCTTCATTTCCCGTCCAGCTGATCATCAACCAGCATTCTTCTCCAGTGCAGCATGCTCGGCATGCTCAGTGCTCACACACAGCCAAGTAACAGGCTCAGTGCCCATGCACAGCTGCAAACCAATTTCCAAACACTTGGTATACAATTATTTAACATGAGGACAAAGTGGGAAAAACTGCATTTGGTCCTAGAAAACATTTGAACCTGACATGGCATCGCACCGCCAGGCATTTGCCAGTGCTTCTGCAAAGCTGCCCCTGCAGGCAAGCACGCCAACGTAACCCCTTCCTCTCCCATCAACAGCATCACGCCACACCAGGCATCTCCCAGTGCTTAGCAAAGCAGGCAGGCACAGAAATGTAACCCCATCTTTCCCCTCATAATCACGCACCTGCACTTCCCTCTGGTGCAGTATGCTCAGCGCCCACTCTCAGCTGCACACCAACATCCTCACAGTTTCATGGCAAAAATAACTGCCAAACGTGCACGTGCACTTCATCCTGGTGCAGTGTGCGCAGCTTACACTTCCAGCTGCACACCTACGAGTCGACCGTTGTGTAATAGATTCTTGAAAAAATACGCACCTGCACTCCATTGCGGTGCAGCGTGCCCAGTGCCCACACACAGTTGGCTGCGTTGCGCTCTGTGAAGTTTTTGATGAGGCCCCTGCGTGCCTTTTTGCTGGCGTTGAGGTGGGCTCCGGGAGGCAGGCTCTCCTGGCCCAAAATCTGTGTGTGTGTGTGCACGTGTGTGTGTGCGCGCGTGTGTGCGTGTGTATGTGATACTCCAGATGCTTAGGTGTGACTGTTTCTGAGAAGAACGCGAAAGGCAAAGTAGGGGGCAACTTGGGTGTCATACCAGATTGCAAACAGTGAGCATTGTTGCCCTGCGTGCTAGTATGGCCCCCACCCATGCAAAACCACTCACTCAACATCTGCAGCAGCTACACAGCTAGGGGCGCTGCCACTCCTTGGTTTGCTGTACATGCCTGCACAACCCCTCCCAACACTTACATGCAAACACTCACCATGTGCAGCAGCTGCACAACCGAGTCTGACCTTTCCTTGTTGTCCTGTGCGCTTGCATGCCTCCACACTCACGCACAATCACTCACCATCTGCAGCAGCTGCACAACTAGGGGCGCTGCTGCTTCCCGGTACGCCCTGCGCGCCTGCGCTCCTGGCACAGGTAACATCCTAATCAGGCCACCTCTCTTGTATGCTGCTGCTGGATCAAAAGAGGGGATGCGCGTTGAGGTAGCGCTGATGGCCCTCTGTATCAATTCATCCTGCCTGCATGCAGTAGCATTTGGGTGTACGTGTGGGAAACATGCAGTTTCCTACGCAAAAGGAGGGGCTGTGCAAAGACTGTGCACAAAAAGAGACGTGTGTGTGGAAATATGCGGCTTCCAGCGCAAAAGGAGGCGCAATGCGGACACTGTATGCACAAAGAGAAGTACGTCAGTTGGGTAAGGAGAGGTATGTGTGGAAACGTGCAGCTTCCAGCACAAAAGGGGGGGCAGTGCAGAGACTGTATGCACAAGAAGAGAGGCATGTCAGGTGGGTTGAAAAGTATCAGTGAACGCCATGTCAAAATTATGGCCCGAGCCCCTGCCTCCCCCCCCCCAAAAAAACCTTCCAGTACCAAAATAAACAAGAAGGGTATCAATTTGCTCCACTTCAAAATTCCCATCCACTGCACTACAACAATGAGTCACAACAGTGTTATGAGGCAAAAGCTGAGCAGCAAACGCCCATGAATAACTGCCCTGCCAGGCACCCAAAACTGGCTTGCAAGTCCACACACTGCCCACCATAAGCTCACCATGCCATAACACATCGTACATTGTCACTATTCTGGAAATGGGCATGGTTTGCCTCCTCACGCGGCCCACAATCACGAGTGGGACTGACTCAAGGTAAAGCACACAAAACCCCCTTCCATCTAATTTGCACCAAAAGGGTTCCAATGGGCAAGCTCAGGAATCTGATGGCACATTTGAAGTTCTGTAGAAATGTCTCAGAAAAGCCAAGACCCCCCGACCCCCTGGCCCCTTCTGATGGGACCCATGCATGTACCGATTGATAGCTCTCGAGCTCAGGATTCCAAGCACATAGCTTTGAAATGAATTTGCACACGACGTACAAAAAAATGCTTCCTGGGCCCTACGGAGTATGTGCAGGAACATATCGTCTTCTGCACAAAAGGAGAGGCATGTGCAGAGGTTGCACAGACAGCTCCTGGTTGCAGCAACAGCCTCCCTGCAAGTGGCTTTGGCTGACTGATTGGCTGCCTGTTTGGTAGTGTTTGTGAGTTTGTTTGTGAGACAGCATTACAGATGGGTCTGTCTGCAAAAAATCAATCGTTGACAGGTAGTAGTGGGTATTCATTGGTCTGGGTGTGAGTTCAGCACGGTACCTACGAACACACAAACAAGTTTTGTCCGAGCTTTGCGTCTGGTAAGGAAAACAAATCCTGTTGTGGTGTCTGCTGCACAACAAGCAAGGCAATGTTGTGCTCACAAGACATCAGTGAGTTCAGAAAATGCCTATTCGTGTGTAGGAGGGTTCCCAGGATACACATCCCCATGAGCATCAGATCCCAGTCCTTGCGTATCATGGACTGGCACAGACATACGAGTTGCTTTGTGCGCAGCCTCTCTGTAAGTGGACGACACACTTACTGCATAAGATTTCTACTACAAGAAAAAATTAATTAGGTACCGTGCAGAAATGGACTCATCACGCATCCCCCAAAAAATTATTACTTTTGCAATAACACATTATCAGCGCAGCCCAAACATATTTATTTTACGCAACCGTGCATGGGCATTCTTTACCACTCATACCCTCTTGCTGTCTGAAATGCTAACATCTAAAACCGCGCACCCTTTAAATAAATATATATTTTATATGCACGCAGTCAACACGCAGGGCAAAAAACAATATTTATGCGTGGTGATTTAGTTTTTGCACGGTAGTAAATAGCGTACAGAATGCGTATTAATGGTGCACTTAACACACTGTAAAGTGTGTCTCATGTCTTCACTCGCTTCCTGCCTGGCGAGCAGGTCGTGCAGACCCACTGGAAGCATTGTTGCAAAAATGAACTTGCATCATTGTTGTAAAGTTTCATTTCCATCATGAGAATGTTGGATGGACCAGTGGTTGTTCCTCGTGGCCAGGTGCTGTCATCAAGGAATCCTGTGACATTTCATTTCACATGCACTGAATGTTGTCATCAAGGAATCCTGTGACATTTCATTCACATGCACTGAATGTTGTCATCAAGGAATCCTGTGACATTTCATTTCACTTGGACTGAATGGTGCATCAAGGAAACTCTACAGCATTTTGTTCACGATGGCTCAATGCTGCATCAAGGAATTCTGCAGCATTTCGTTCACATCGACTGCATGTTGTTCCTCATGGCCAGGTATTATTGTCAAGGGACAAGCTCACCTGAAACGGGCAACCTTGGGCAAGCGGGTCAGGGCAGCAGACACGTGTGGGGCGTCAAATTGAGCGCTGTGGTTGTCCACTAGCTGCTGGAGGCGGCTCACGTTGGGGGCATGCTTGAGGGCCAGCAGTAGCTGCGTTAGACATGCGTGCAGCAAGAGCAGCAAGACGGAATGACGGGGTGCTTATGCACAAGAAAGTGATAGGAGGCTTACGTTGCGGGCATACTTGAGGGCCACTAGCAACTGTCAGACATGTGTGCAGCAAGAGCAGCAAGACGGAATGACGGGCTGCTTATACACAGGAGAGTGATAGGACAATACTGTGGGCGTGCTTGAGGGCCAGCAGCAGCTGCGTCAGGCACATGCGCAATGAGTCATAATGCCAGGCTGCCCAAGTAAAGGAGAATCAGCAAAAACATGCCTGAATAACAGACAATGAAAGTTGTCCCTGAGGATGGAGCAACAAATTTTGCAGCGAGTCACAATGGCAGGCTGCTCACGTAGAGAGGAATCAGTGAAAATTCATGCCCGAGTGAAGGACAGTTACAATGGCAGACCGCCCAAGTACAGAAGGATCAATGCCTGCCCAAGCAACTGACAATCAGGAACTTGGTATTAATAATAGAGGACATCCAGGCAGACATCCAAACAGACATTTAGCTGCAGAGGCACAATGGAGGCAGGGGGTTTACTACGACATGGCATGGATGGCATACAGCAGATGGATGGCAAGCAGCAGCAGCAGCTGCAGCAGGCAGGAAAAAGCAAAGCTTCTGGAGAAGCCATACATGTATTGAGCAGCACCACCATGCTAATGCTGGAACGAGTGCAGTTTGGTGCAACACAGCATATTTGGTGTGCAGCAGCTGCATCAGGCAGGCGCAGGCTGTGGCGCTGGCTGCTCAAGTGCACGAGGGGCGATTGAGGAGCAAATTAGGTGGAAACAATGCTCCTTGGGCATGCAAAGCGGTCAAAGGTTATGGCAACGGTGCTGGCAATAGTTCCCTTAAACCCCTGCCTGCCTAACACCTTTGTTCTCCAGATTGGACTGGTTACAGGTCACAGGAACCTTTCTTTGTTTAAGCTGAACTGCCCTTGCAGGCAGGTACAGCTAAGTAACCCTTTCCTTTCCCTACCTAAAACCACTCAAAACAAGCCTCCTCTAATGCAAAATTTAAGTCTGAAGCACTTGTTGCGAAGGCAGTTCATTCGCTGCAAAGCAAGTAGACTGATCACCAGGCTAGCAACCACATGCGGGCAAAGCCTGCATGCCTTCGGAAGCATAGTTGCCTGTGGGAAAATCTACGCAGCAAGGAGTGCTGCTTGCTCCTTGCTCGCTACTTTCCACAAGCTCACTAACAATGAGTCATGAGCCCTTGTGGACGGCAAGGCCAAGATGTTTGAATAAGATAGCGCCTCCATATACCGCCTATGAGACCAGCTGGGGTGCTCTGGCGTGAACACATCAGTGATGGCTTCATCTCATACACCACAACCAGTTCTGTTATGCACTCTTCTTTGTACTCTTTCAAGCAACAAATGCGGCTGACGTGTTGTACAGGATGTCATTATTGCTTTTTATATGAGCAGGCTAGCAGTCAACCGTTTTGACTGGAGGCCTTCTTTTTCCTGTAACCTGTAACCTGTAACCTGTACAGGATGTCATGCGACAGGGGCATGTCCTGGTTGAGCACCTTTTCAAGCATCAAGGCTCCTCACCTGAGTATACCTGCACAACTGGCTTGTGATGGTATCTTTGAAACTGTTTATCCTTGAATTGAAAACCTTGCACACCTGGATATAATTTTTAGGATCTCCAGTGTACTGGTCAACGAGGGGCATCTTCATGACCTGCAGCGCATGGAGTGCAACGCGAGTATGCGTGAGGCAGACTCATAGGCGCCATGAGTGCAACAGGATGAACAAAGGTGTACACCAAAGGTGGCATGCAGTCAAGAAGCAGCACATTGCCCCTACGTGGCCCGTACATTGCGTCCAACAGCATTCAATTGTGCGTGCTGCTGTTGTTCAAACGCTAAAGCTTCACCGTGTGTTTCAGTCTCCTTTTTTTCCCCCTCCCCCCCCGTCCTTCTTCCTGCATAACTCTCAAAAATTTACGACTCCCATCCATGTCTTAACAACAACTTGAAAGCGTACTGTGCAGCAAGCGTGTGCGCATGCTAGTAAATGATGTCCAGAACAGGGACAGGTATCGTAAATCAGGTCTGGGCTGGCAAACTGGTCTTGCTGCCATCTACCAATGTTGACCAATGGGTACTATCAATCTACCGATTAACCATCCCATCAGCCCAACCCTCCCTGCACGCACCTGGTAATCCACTTCCACTTTGCTCTTGATCCCCCGGTGCTGCTGAAGCTGGTGCAGGTGCTGATGCTGCATCATAGGAGCAGCCAGAGGCCACTGCTGCCACTGGTGTTGCTGCCATGGAAGCAAAGAGAGCTGTGGTGGAGGTGGAGGTGGCGAGGAGCAGCCTAGCACTTGCTGATGGTGATACCCTCCCAAAGGTAGAGAGGGGGCAGGGGACAGTGCAGAGTGCTGATTAGGGGGGTGCTGCACGCAGTAAAACAGGAGAGCTGTTAGAGGGCTTGGACACCAAAGCTGGATCCCGTGGGCCATTCCCTCACCCGTGAGGCAGCTCCTAACCCTCGGCATGGTTCTTCAGCAGCACGCTTGTCGTCAGCTCCCTGACAGTCGTGGGTGCTGATGACAAGCGTGGTGCCACAGTGACCATCCTTGGCCCAGAGCAGCAGAGGCGCACAATGTTGCTTCACCCCTCCCAATGCTGCTGCTGGGCATGGGCAGTGAGCAAAGGTGATGCCAGAGCTGCGGTGCCATGTTGGGACCTACGTGCTATGAAGTCAAAGAATTGGACGCATGTTCGTCTGCAAAGCCTTCAGGCGCACAACAGTCTAGGTTTTTCCACCTACAAGCTGTAATTGGAAGGAAGCCTGGCCGGCTCTTATTTGGCTACCTGATTGCTTCAGGCTTGCAGTCCGTCACTTTGACTGGGGGCCTTTTATTCCTATAGCCTGTTGCCTGCGACCTACCTCATTGTTTGTGTTGGAGCTGAGGCTTGGCAGTGCCGTGCAAACAGGGGCACCAGAGGATCCTGCTTGGCACAGCCTGTGATCAAGGGAAAGTAAGCATGCCAGTGCCACAGCCGCATCCTTATGAGGCATTCAGAACAGCGTGAGTGCACGCAAAGCCACTTACAATGGGAGGTGCCTCACAGCAAGGTCTGCAAGGGGGACATCCAGGTGATGAAAAAGGAGGGGGCCTGGGGGAACCAAAAGTGGCAGCATGACGTGATTTCGCTTGCCAAAAAAAGGGGTTTTGAGAGGATGCTGGTGAGGTGTGGCTGAAAGCCCTAATGCTAACCTGGTGCCCTCAACATCCCCCTAAACAAGGGAGGCGAGTGGTGGGGGGGAGATGGCTAGATGTGTTGCTGTCTCGTCAAAGAGGCCCCATGAGCACAGAATTTTTTTTGTGTATGCCTATGATAGCACCATATACTTAAACAGACTTATCAGGAAGGTGCATGCAACAAAAAAGTTGCAACAGCAGGTTTTTGAGTACCTGGGCAATCACAAATATAAATTAGTAAAATAGGTTAGATATGTCTGCGGTGTAACAGATATTGAGCGAAAACCCAAAAACCTGCTCCACTCAGCGCGATGCTAGTGTCCCTCTGTAGATTAGAGTAGAGAGTTCATGGCAGAGGTGAAGAGCCAGAGCTGGGTTGCCTGTGACCGCTGGTGAGGAGAGGGCTGTCTTATGTTTGTATGCTGCGAAGCTTGCCCTTGTGTCTAGCTCTGTCTTTATTTGCTACCCTAACCATACTCTGCTTCTGAGTACAGTAACAAGTGGAGGCGCATCCCCACTGAACTCCATCAATCCTTGGCGGATGACGAGGACTGGTGAGTTTTATGCTGTTGTACCACAGCTGTCTTTGGGCCAGTCCTGTTTCTATAAAGACAGCAAAGGCCTTGCATTTACGTGGGTTAAAGCCAGGAAAAGTATAGTGTTGGCGTTTCAGTGGTCAAGAGGAAAGATGAAAGAGTTGACCGCTGTGCTTCGAAACGCTGCTGTATGGCATGCAGGCTGTGCGAGTTCAACCCCAACAAGGCCTTTGCCAGCTGCTCTGTACCTCAGGAGCTCAGTGATGCAGAGATTGACGCAATGGAGGCAGCAGCCACCGGCTCTGGGGACGAGGACGAAGAGGTGAGGGCTTGCACGCCCTCGTGCACCTGTCATCATCCCAGCGCGCTTCATTACTGGGCCTGCCCCTTTGTTCAACAACAGCAACAGCTGCAGCAGAGAGAGCATACTTGTTGTGCAGTATTGTGTCTGCTGGCAGACTTGTCTGACCTCCACCTGTCACCCATTGAAACTACCTGTCGGAAAACCGTCCTCCACCAACATCGCCTGTGCTCCCTCCCTTCCCCGCCAGGACGAGTTCAAGGAAGAGCGTTCCCGGCGCCGTCGTATGCCTGCAATTTGGCAGCTCATTAAGGAAAATATCCTGACGCACCGGAAGCGCAAGGTGCAGGATGAGGACGACGTCATGGTGTGCCAGTGCAAGCCCACCTGGAGAGGAGGGGATGGCTGTGGCCCTGACTGCATCAACAGGATGCTGTGTATTGAGTGCACCAAGGTGAGTGTGGCTGTCTGCACCATTTGCAGGGCTTACTGCAAGTGCAAGCAGGTTTCAAAGGTCATGCGTGCACAAACAGCCATGCAAGCTACAAGTGCATCATGGCAGGCCATGCCTTCTGCATTCCCAGCAAGACTCAACATTTCCTGCCTTCCTTTCTAATCCTGCTGCAGGGTTTTTGCCCATGCGAGGACAAGTGCACCAACCAGGTCTTCACACAGAAGCAGTATGCGAAACTGGAAGTGGTGCGTGCGGGAAGCTGGTCTCTTGTTCTACCTGTAAACTGAGATGCGCGCCCTCCCAGAGGGCGCAACGTCCTTGAATAGAGCGGCAGAAACACTTGCACTTTAGCCCATGCCTGGTGGGGACGGTGATGGAGGAAGGCATGCAGCCTTCACGATGAGCCCCTGCCAGGATCGCAGCAATCCAAGGACAGCATTCCAAGAATGCCCAGCCTGCAGCTTTGCGTGATGCGTAGAGTCATGGAATCAGCTGCCGAATTGCGAACGCTTAATGGCCACTTGCCATGTTGAGACAGCTGCAGAATGTGGAGTTGTGATTCAAAGCGGAATGAGTAACTTTGTGTGCCAGGGGCTTAGCACTTAGATGTCATGGTCCCAGATGCAAGTTCTTGCGATGAGCGTTCATTTTTGCAGCAAACTCGCGGTCAAACCTGTATATGCCAGCCATGTCACATGCATGCATGTATGCATTATATAAACAACCATACACACACACACACACACACACACACACACACACACACATCCATCCAGAGGCGGGCAGGTGCGAAGGGCATGGGCCTGTTTGCGCTGGAGGACATCCCTGCTGGCAACTTCATCATCGAGTACATCGGAGAGGTGCTAGAGGAGGAGGAGTACCTGCGCCGCAAGGATTTCTATGCGCTGGTGGGTGTGCGGGCCACACCGCGTAGGTGCACTTTTGGGCACCTTCTCGTTGAATCATGTGGGAATGTGTACTTCCGCATTGCACTTTTATGCACAGGCTGCCATGCATCTTTGGCAATTGCCTCCAAATAAATGTTCAAGCAACTGTGTAGTGCATGTGCTAGCCTTAGAGGGTCGGCAGACCTGAAGCTCAGCAAACCAGCAAGCCAAACATTTTCACTGAACTGAGTGTCTGCTTAGGGCCTCTGCATGTGCCAAAACCAACAGACTTCAAGCTAGCCCGGTTCGCATTAATGCATGGTGTCTGCGCCTTGATTGTCCATTTTGTAACATGCGCGCGCACGCGCGCACACACACACACAGACACACACACAGATATGTACATAAGCTGCACGATGAAACACGTGCGCAGGTGGGTCAGCGTCATTACTACTTCATGAACATTGGCAATGGCGAAGTTATTGATGCTGCACGCAAGGTGAGGGGGTTGTGAGCAGGGCACGTATGCCTGTTGAAGTGTGTATAGGTGTGTGTGTGGGTGTGTATGAGTGTGATGTGGATATGCAATCATCTGCCGAGAGAGGGTGGCAACAGGTCCTTATTGCCTCAACGCGGGGGGGCAGACGTAAAGCAGTAGGTTTTGAGATGGTGAGGGAGTTGGGTGCACGTGCGCTATCATCTGCTGAGGGATGGGCATGCGTGGGAGCAGCTTGACGGCTGAGCAGGACATGAAGGGATGGGGCTCAAGCACAGCACCACATCAATGGAGTAGAGAACCTGGCTCCTTGCGCTGAGGCTGGTCTGCTTACTCCACAAGATGTGGTAACACGCAATGCGGACAAGACTCTCTAAAGCCAGGCAAGAATTGCTTTGAGGAGCTTCAGAACGGCAAAGAGCATTGACTAGCCTGATCAGGGAATCGGAGCTGTGGAGGAGTTTGGGACTGCTCGCATGGAAGGCAGCTGGCTCAGTGTGGGGGAGCAGATGCTTGGTCTCAGAGGACTGATGGTGCTCAGACGATGCCCACGGCATTGTGAGGTTTGGCGGCAGCAGTAGCAGCAGCAGCAGCAGCAGCAGGAGCAGCACTGACAGTGACAGTGATAGAAGCAGCAAAAGCGAGAGAAAGCGAGAGAAGTACGAAGGGAGCTTGATGCTGGCAAGGGAGTTGTTGGTGGCAGCCTGGCACACCATAGGAAGAGAAGGAGGAGCAGCAGCAAGGATGCTGCTGCTGCTCTTGCCGCTGCTGTGGAACATGGAAAGCAGGATGCCGGTGTGGATGATGTGTGAATCGGGGGCAGAAATACCATAGGAGCAGCAGTAGGAGCAGCAGCGATTTGCGACAGCAGCAGCAGCAGAATGCTTAGCTGGAGCCTCTCCCAGAAGGCAGCCTCAAGAGGACTCTGGCATCCCCCACAAGACTGCAGCAACTTCCAGGAAGCAGCCTTGAGCAGACTCTGGCATCTTTCAGAAAACAACCTTGACGTGGACCCTGGCTTCTCTGGCCTCAAGCATGGCATGTTGCTGGGCGTGGCAACCATCCAGCACAGCACCTACGCAAAGCAGCAACCCATGTGTTTATGCTACGCTCAATGGTTGCCACACCCAGCAGAGCACGAGCTCACGGCAGGAGCCGCAGCAAACTTTAACAACTATCCGCCAACGACCGCCTGTGGTGCAGCACAGGGGAAACAGGTGGTGGCTGAGGGTCGAGGGAGAGAACACAGTTGTGGTGGCCATGTCATGGAATTGGCAGTCAGGTTTGGGCCCACGCAGCCATGGCACAGGCCACTTGATAGCCAAGGCAGATGCAGCCATTACAGACACAGCCATGGAAGGAGCAGTGACGGATGCAGCCATTACAGACACAGCCATTACAGAGACCGCGATGGGAGGAGCAGCGACGGCGGGATCGGGGAGCACACAGCCGTGGCAGTGACAGGCACTCAGCTGCAGCCCCTGCAGAAGGTTCAGTGCAGGAGCATCAAAGGCAGGAGCAGTTCTGGGAGCACACAGCTGTGGCAGCAGCAGCCATTGCAGACGCAGCCGCTGCAGAAGAGTCAGTGCAGGAGCATCTGAGGCAGGAGCATTTCTGGGAGCACACAGCCGTGGCAGCAGTAGCCACTCAGCCGCAGCCACAGCAGGAGCCGCAATGGCACATGCAGGCATGGGAGCACACAGCTGTGGCAGCAGCAGCCACTCAGCTGCAGACGCTGCAGAAGAGCCATTGCAGGAGCATCTGAGGCAGGAGCAGTTCTGGGGGCGCACAGCTGTGGCAGCAGCAGCCACTCAGCCGCAGCCATAGCAGGAGCCGCAATGGCACGTGCAGGCATGGGAGCACACAGCTGTGGCAGAGGCAGGCACTCAGCCACAGCCGCTGCAGAAGAGCCATTGCAGGAGCATCTGAGGCAGGAGCAGTTTTGGGAGCGCACAGCCGTGGCAGCGGCAGCCATTGCAGATGCAGGTGGTGCAAGAGCAGCAATGGCAGGTGCAGGTCTGGGAGTGCACAGCCGTGGCAGAGGCAGCCATCGCGAGCGCAGCAATGGCAGATGCAGGCATGGGTCCACACAGCCGTGGCAGATACAGCCAGGGTAATATCAGGGCTTGTGCAAGTGCAGCAAAGAATCAGGGTCTGTGCAAATGCGGCAAAGAATCAGGGCTTGTGCAAGTGCAGCAAGAAACCAGGGCTTGTGCAAATGCGGCAAAGAATCAGGGCTTGTGCAAATGCGGCAAAGAATCAGGGCTTGTGCAGCAGGCAGTGGTTCACAGCAGGAGCGTGCATTTGTGGAAGGAGAGCAGCTGCGCGGCAATCACTGGAGCACAGAAGCAAAAGGAGAGCAGCTGAGCAGCGAGTGCTGGAGCGTGCAGTAGCAGAGGGAGAGCAGCTGGACCTGAGGAGCAGGAGATTTGTCTTTTGGAAGGGGAGCAGGGAGCGGGAGAGCCCCCCTTATGAGAAGGACATACGACATCAAATCAAACTAAGAAAGAAAGAACAAAGATTTAAAGAAGAAAGAAGTGAGAGGAAAAATTGAAAGAAAAAACGCTCGCTGTAGAAGGGCATGCGCGTCAGAGCTGGGGGAATGTCGGCCAAGGGGTGCAACAGTCTTGCCATAAAATAGGACGAGTCGTCAACTTGGCCTGGGAAGTGCATGCTTCAGGACTTGGGCTGCTTGTGTGAAGTCTGGTGCTGCAGGTTCAGCTGGAAAGGTGGGGGGTGCAGTTGAAGGGCTGCTGGTGTTGAGCTAGGCGGTTCACAGCTCCACACGCTGATGGAGTCTCAGTTTGAGGGGATTGCAAGAGGCCTGCAGCACGGTATCCGTTGCTGATGGGGCCATTCCCAGGCCAAGCAAGACCCAGTTTTTTTCTGTGGTTGATGCCGTGGGGAGGCAGCAGAGCATGTGCTTTGTGAACGTGATGAAAGGGGGACATGAGGCAGGAAAAGCGGATTCCTGCTGTGCAACATCTTTTGCAGGCTGGGAAAGACAGGGGGCATCAACAGGATGGAAAAGCTGTTGAGGGAGGGGAGGAGGTGGTTCCTGTGGGGGCGCAGGTTGAAAGACTGTACAGGTATGAGTACACAGGAACAAGAGGGCACTGTGCGAGTGTTAAGAGGGTGAGGACACTTAAACACAAGGGAGCAGGGAACGGAGAGAGTGCCCTGCGTTTAGAATGCGATTCCTTGCGTGCAAACCATTCGCAAATTCTGCGGATGAAACCAGAATTCTCACCAGAAATGTCAATCCATGTCTTTGTTTATGTGCATTTGCCCCCTCTCACGCGCAGGGCAACCGCGCGCGCTTCATCAACCACTCCTGTGACCCTAACTGCGAGACCCAGAAGTGGCTAGCACGTGGAGAGCTGGCCATTGGCCTGTTTGCCTTGAAGGTGGGTGAGCCTCAATATTGTGTCAAGCAGAAGGTTAAGGGCATTCACGACATGATTGAAAGTGGCTTGGGTGAACAGGACTGGGCCATCAGCCTGTTCTGCATGGAGAGCAAATAACAGCATGTCTCCACTCAATGGGTGCTGTGCAATCACATTATATGGCTTGAGGTGGCTTGTTGCAAAATGCGCTTGTAGTGCTGCGCGCATTTGCAATGTCCAGATCGCTGCGGGATTTGCATGCGGCATTCATGCATGCAACCATACAACCACACAACTAGAAAGTGCATTCCAGCAAGCATGCATGCTCTCATGCTCTCCATTTAGGTCATCAAATCAGGCGATGAGGTGATTGGTGTCATCCATCCATGCACACTACCGTGTATAGAGCGCCAGGGAGGGTGAGGAGTTTGATCACGACGGTTGGTCGAGTTTGGAGCACATGTGCCTTCCATGCAGGCACGCATGCTTTTACTGGACACCAAGGCAGGCAGAGGGCTGACATTTCAACCTCTAGCTTGAGCACTACAGGGACTGCCCACTTTGTTGCCAATGCCAGTCTTACGTACGCATTGTCCCTTGAAATGTGCAGGGCATCAAAGCGAGCAAGGATCCGACCTTTGGCTACAACTGAAAGCGCTTTTTCACCTTTTCCGCTAAGGAATGTGCAGGGCATCAATGCAAGCAAGGAGCAGGCCTTGAGCTTTGAGGATGCCCTCTCATGCCAGGCGTGCAGCACACTCATGAGACCTTGGCAGGCGAGGAGCTGACCTTCTTCATGCATGTCATGAGCTCTCCTTTTGTGCATGCTCACATGCCTTTGCAGGACATCAAGGCAGGCGAGGAGTTGACCTTCGACTACAACTTCGAGCGCTATGGAGATCGCCCAATGCGCTGCTACTGCCAATCCAAGACGTGTCGCAAGTTTGTGGGTGGCACCCAGGATTCGTACGACGAGTCAATGCTGGTAAGTATGGGAGAGGGGGGAATGGAAGGAAGGACAGGTGTTATACAAGGAGTCCACATGCGCACACACACACACATCACACACACACACATGCATCAGCATCTGCACTCACTCAACCCAAATTCTATCTTGTAGAGCATGTGTGTGTATGTGTGAGTGCGTGTGTGTATGTAGCGTACGCATGAGTACGTATACGTATTGAGTGACAGTGAGAACGTTTTTCAGGAGCAGGTGTTTCTGTTAGCGCAGGCACGTGAGTGTGCAAGTGTTTTGCATCCTGTCTTGACGGAGTCACATGTGAGGACGGGCACTGTGCGCTCTTTGTTTGCCATCCTTCACAAGTTTCAAAGGTTTGCAGCAAACAGACATGCTTGGGGGCCGGCAAAGCCTGTCAGCTCAGGCAAGCACCTGTTTATGTGTGTGAGCTCTGGGTCATACACCTTGTTGTGACCAACAAAACAAGTTTCTGCCCATCGCTAGCAGCCCAAGACAAACCTTTATTTACAACCTTGTATGTAGGCATCCAACATGTTTCTTACAGAAGCAATTTCTCACAACACCAACTGCACGTGTTTTGTATCACCCAGTCCACTCAGATGATGTGACCGATGACTTGAAGCTGTCATGCACAGCAGACCTAGACAAGCAGCTCTCACGAAATGCTCACACACACCCTGTGCGTGTCTGTTTCATGCTCACAGGTCGACCCAGAAGATGTGACCAATGACTTTGAGCCCGTCATGCAAAGCAGACATGGACGAGCGGCTCTCACGAAATGCTCACACGCACCCTGTGCGTGTCTGTTTCATGCTCACAGGTCGACCCAGAAGATGTGACCAATGACTTTGAGCCCGTCATGCTTACTGACTCAGACATGGATTGGGCAGCGCGCGCACTTTTGGAGGGGCGCGTCAGCGCTTCCACGGACCGCAACAAAGGTGCGTGCGCACAGTGAGCGTGTGTGCATACGTGTCAGGGTGGTTTGTTGTGGATGCCCTGTGCGCACTGCAGACTGATGGAAGTCTGGGACAGTGATTTGCTTTTGCTTGATGAGGCTCCGCTCCTGCCTGATAAATTTTGACATGCTTGTTACGCCCCCATGAGCTTTGCAAGGCTTCTGGAAGTGTCGATGGCTTCACAAAGCTCATGACATTTCAAGCAGGCACACGGTGAGTGACATGATTTTTCAATGTCAAGTTCCAATCAGGCAATGGCATTGCCAGTCAGGCACGGCATACACGATGCACGGCATACACGGCTCTCTTTTGCTTCGTCAGTTCCAGTTGGGCAATGACATTTTCGGTCAGGCACATGTCAGTGGCATGCTTTTGCTTTGTGGCAGAACCCCACTGCCTAAAAACCTCACATTTTCAAAACATGCTTTTATTTTAGCCCCACGACTGTTGCAGCACGCGCGCGCGCGCGCACACACACACACACACACGCACGCACGCACGCGCGCGCACACACACACACACACACGCACACACACACACACACACACACACACACACACACACACACACACGAACACACACGAACACACACGAACACACACACGAACACAAACATTGCAGAGCCTGCTGTGTTGGCCAAGCTGGAGAAGCTGTGCCGTGCACGCGGGGTGCCCTGGACTGTGGCGCAGTACCATGCACAGGAGGATGAAGCTGTTGCTGCTGTGGCTGCTGAGAGCAAGGCAGGGGCAGGGGACACGTCGCAGCCTGTCGTGAAAGAGGAGGTCAAGGAAGAGGTGAGCAGCAGGACAGGGGCATCAATATGATGCTGGTGTATGTTACAGGAGTGTAGGTGATTGCAGAGAGCAAGGCAGGGGTTGGGGGCACATCGCAGCCTCTCGTGAAGGAAGAGGTCAAAAAAGAGGTGAGGAGCAGGAGAGGAAAATGTGCTTAGCTTGGTTTCTCTGGAGTGCATTTTTCAAAGAGAACAGGCAGGCGCAGGGGCAGTGCTTTGTTCCTGGGAGAGGCGTTTACTGAAGATATCCTTGGTTTACTGAAGAAATCCCTGGAGCCTCGCCTCGGCTGCAGGTGCTAGTGCTGTACTACCAACCGGCACATGAAGTGCTGCAGCCCCCAAGAAAATGAACCATTAACTGGAACACCTGCACCTTCTGCTCTGCAGTAACTTAGCACACAGCCACGTGCCAGGCCACGTGCTCTCACTCAACAAGCTCAAACAAAACATGCGCACTCAAAACACACACACATGCACACATGCACGCTTGCATGCATGCACAGATGGCTGGTGAGGCTCCTGCAGTGGTCTCGCCCTCTGCGACTACCATGCGCTCTGCAAACTTAGCAACCAGCCATGAGCTCATCTCTGCAGGCTAACATGAAACACATACACCCTTAAGCAAACACACGCACACACACACACACATGCACACATGCACGCTCGCATGCATACACAGGTGGCTGACGAGGCTCCTGCGGTGGCCTCGCCCCCCGCCACCACCGCCGGCGGAGGCAGGGGCGGCAAAAAGGGCGCACGCAGAGGTCGCGGTGGGGCTAGAAATGCGCGCAGGGCGCGCGGCAAGAAAGCTGCGGAGGCAGAGGTCAAAGCTGAGGAGAGCGAAGGCGAGAAGGAGGAGAAAGAGGAGAAGGGGGAGAAAGAGGAGAAGGAGGAGAAGGAGGAGGAGGAGCAGCCGGGGGCGGCTCCACGTGGGCCGCTGAAGGCGGCCTTCAAGCAAATGAAGGCGAAGCAGCTGCAAGGTATGTGTGGGTTGGGGGGGTGAGGGGGAGGGGAGGAGACAGGTGTGGGGGAGGAAGAGGAGACCAGAGTGTGTGGAAGGAGCAGCATGCTGTGCTGTGGAAGATCTCGGTTAAAATTTTTTGCAACCAGCACGTCCAGCAGCTACAATGCGCACAGAAGTGTGATGGCGACAAGGTGCCGTACTTGCTTAAGCTACCCCTGTCTCTCCCTCAGCAGTAAACCAACAAGCTGGTTAGCATTGTACAACAAATTAATTCTCTTTTGATTGAGCAAAACACCCAGCAGTGGCGGCATGTGGTGGCGTTGCACCTCATTAATATGAACTCATGAGTACGCGTGTTACGTGCAGAGTGCGCAAGAAAGGTTGCAAGGTGCAAGGGGTGGGGTGCAAGTCAAGTAGATCCCTGTCTGGGCCTCAAGAGATTTCTTGACTCGCACCCCATCCCAACAGCCTCTCTTGTGCGCCCTGCATGTTACACAAGCACCCAGAAGTCACCCATAGGTTGCGAAGCTACATGCACGCACTCCGCATTCTCCCCTTGCCCAAGTGAGTGTTGACCCTATACATGCCCTACTGTGAGCTCTTGAAGGGCAGGTCCTCATGAGTGAGGTCTCCCGAGTCCGTGCACACGTGCCATACTACTTCTCACACTTCCCCTGCAAAATGACCCGAATGCACGGCAGGTTCACACGTATCCGGCTGACCCTACTTATGTTAATAAAGCACTTGCCCTGCAAGTACCCTGAGGGTACTGGTGAGGGAAGAGCACTGGCCCTGCAAGTGACCCCAAGAGAACCCAAGATTGATCACCTGTCTTATTGAGCACAGACCCTGGATGCAACGTGGCGCGCTCCCCACATGCTTTGCACACAAGCTCAGCGCTCAAACAAGCAGGGGGCGTATGTGCCTCATCCAATGGACGTGCTTTGAAAAGCATACCCTTTTTCCTCCAATCTATGTGGGCACTGACGTTGTGCAGGGTGTGTGGGGAGCGCCACGTCATAGCCCTTGGCTGCAATACTGCAGCAACACCCAGAAAGGAAAAGGAAAGAACAGAAGAGGAAAGGGGAGCGCCATATCACCGCTTTTGGCTGCAATCCTGCAACAATACCCAGAAAGGAAAAGGACAGAACAGAAGAGGAAAGGGGAGCGCCATATTACCGCTTTTGGCTGCAATACTGCAACAACACCCAGAAAGGAAAAGGACAGAACAGAAGAGGAAAGGAGATAAAAAAGCTACGCAGGGAGTGGGAAATCCGCTCCATAAATTTAGAAGAAGGGGCCACTAGAGTCCAAAAAACATGCAACCCCCCCGCCACATCCAGTCACTTACCTTGTTTGTATTGCTCCCTTTTGAAGCACACACCGCTGTGGGCATGTACGTCCACGCGTGGGGATGAGGCAGGCAGCGCTCTGTCACCCGCCACAGCTACATGCCCGCCTGATGTGATCCCTGGGGACACACTCTTCCTCTGGTTGAGGCACTTAGCACTGCTGCTGTGTGTTTTGTGCATGTGTGGGGAGGAGGCATTTGCAGCGCTCCGTCACCCGCCACAGCTACATGTCTTCTTGATGTGATCCCTGGGCACACACTCTATCTCTGGTTGAAGCACTTAGCACTGCTGCCATGTGTTTTGTGCATGTGTGGGAAGGAGGCAGGCAGCGCTGTGTTGCCCACTGCAGCTCCATTCTCCCTTTGTATCATCCCTGGACACACTCCCTGTCAAAGCGCCTCACTATGTGGGCATGCATGTGCATGTGTTGTGCAGAGTGTGTAGCAGGCAGTGCCGTGTCGCCCATCCTCGCCACATCCGCTCTGACTCTTTCCTCAGACCCGTATTCCTTGGTTGAAGCACCTGACTGTGTAGGCATGTATGTGCATGTGCTGCGCAGAGGAAGCAGGCAGTGCCGCGTCGCCCACCGCTGCTACCAAGGAGGAGTCCCCCCCACTCACGTCCCCAAAGGCAGAGGCCCTGGCTGCAGCGAAGCCTGCTCCCCATCGCCGCAAGCGCGTGGTAAGGAGCCACAGTCGCGGAACCGGATGCACATGCAGATTGTCCCGTGTGTGTACAAAGGTGTTAGGAATGTACAGCGCTCTCACGTCCCTTTATTCAGAGGCTTTTGCAGCAACAAAGCCTGCTCCCCATCGCCGCAAGCACGTGGCAAGGAGCCACAGTCGCGGAACCGGATGCACATGCATATTGTCCTGCGTGTGTACAAAGGTGTTTGGAATGTACAGTGCTTTCACGTCCTTTAAGGCAGAAACCTTGGCAGCAGCAAAGCCTGCTCCCCATCGCCGCAAGCGCGTGGTAAGGAGCCACAGTCGCGGAACCGGATGCACATGCAGATTGTCCCGCGTGTGTACAAAGGTGTTTGGAATGTACAGTGCTTTCACGTCCCTTTAGTCAGAGGCTTTTGCAGCAACATAGCCTGCTCCCCAATGCCGTAAGCGCGTGGTAAGGAGCCGCAGCTGCGGAACTGGGTTTTACATGCAACTTGACCCGCTGGTGTGTAAAAGAAGATGACTTTTGGGTGCTTGAATGAACTGTGCCCTTCTAAATGAACGTGCCAAGGCTTTGCCCAGCCACTTTAAGCGCTTGGTGGGCACTTGCAGTGTGCTGTACGGATTCTGCACACGGATTCCTGTGGGGAGTTGTGCACGCATTTCGGGGAGCTGGCTCAATCCATTTGCAAATACCATACACTTCAGCTTATATTGCATAGACTTAGTGAAATGCATGGCTCATAGAGCTGGCCAACCCCAAACACATCTCCATCCGTTGGATATTGTTGCCGCCACCCAATCTGAAGCCATTGCCCAATCCGCTTACATCTCAAATTTGGTCATACAAATAGGTTGTCAGTCCTCAAGTATCAATCGTACTTCCGATGCGTCATGCAGACCACACACACTACCACCCAATCAAAAGCCATCGCCCATTCCGCTTTCATACCATTGCCCATGATTAAAAGGCTTGCATCTTGTATCCTTTAAACGATTGTACCTTCAGAATGCCATCAAGGCTATACGCACCACAACCCAATCAAAAGCCACCCCCCATTCTGCCAACAGATCAATCCTGGGTATTCAAAACAGGCACAGACCCGTCAGTCAATCGTGCCCCGAACGTGCCATGCAGGTCACGCGCACCACCACCCAATCAGAACTCACCACCCCCAGCGGCGCCTCCGCTGCCACACCCCTACCACAGCAGCAGCAGCAGCAGCAGCAGCCCTCATCGCGCCGTCCCGCCACCTCAGCCGATGCCAGCGCAGCGCAGCAGGCCACCACCACCGCCACGTCAGCTGCCAGCCAACAGACGCAGCTGGGGGGTGCCGGTGCGCAGTCGCAGCTGGGCAGCGCTGCAGGCGGACGCAAGGTAGGAGGGGCAGTGGATTGTCGAGACTGTGCGGTCAAGTGTGCATCAGTGTGGTTTGTTGAAGCGGTTGGGGGTGCCGGTGCGCAGTCGCAGCTGGGCAGCGCTGCAGGCGGACGCAAGGTAGGAGGGGCAGTGGATTGTCGAGACTGTGCGGTCAAGTGTGCATCAGTGTGGTTTGTTGAAGCGGTTGGGGGGGCTGTTGCGCAGTCGCAGCTGGGCGACGCTGCAGGCAGACACAAGGTACAAGGGGCGGAGGGTCGCTGTGCACACTGGGATGGGCTACAGTGAATGTGTTGAGAGGAGGGGGTAAAAGGGGAGGGCGGGTAGATGAACGGAATTCGGTGGCGTTGCAAGCCTGCGTGACGCAAGAGGGTTGGGTGTGTGTGCCAATTAGTAATGGTGTTGCTGTGTTAGGGTTGGAGAGGCAGGTAGTGAAAGAAGGTGGCACTGCAGGTATGCACAATGTGAGAGGGTTGGGACACACACAAACTTGCAAACACTGATGAGTGCATGTTCATATTTTTTGCAATGTTGCAATGTGAATGTTCTTGCTGTGTTCGCATTCTTGCATTGTTGCAATGTGAGAATGTTGTTGCCGCGCTCACGTTCTGGCAATGTTGCAATGCAAACTTGTGAGATGCAGGTCCAGGCCGGCGGAGCGCGCAAGGATGCTGGTGGCTTCAAGAAGCGCAGTGAGATTGATCGGCGCCTGGATGGCTTGGTGGGCCCCTCGGGCCGCATGAAAGATGCAAGCAAGCAGAACATCATCAAGGTGCGCAAGGCAGCATTCCGCAGGAATGCAGGAGCAGGTAAAAAGCAAGGAAGCACAGTGAGATTGATCAGCGCCTGGATGGCTGGGTTGGCCGCAGAACATCATAAGGTACGCAACACAGCATTGCTGCAGGAGCAGGTAGAAAGCAAGCAAGGAAGCACAGTGAGATCGATCAGCGCCTGGATGGCTGGCTTGGCCGCAGAACATCATGAAGGTACGCAACACAGCATTGCTGCAGGAGCAGGTAGAAAGCAAGCAAGGAAGCACAGTGAGATCGATCAGCGCCTGGATGGCTGGGTTGGCCGCAGAACATCATGAAGGTACGCAACACAGCATTGCTGCAGGAGCAGGTAGAAAGCAAGCAAGGAAGCACAGTGAGATCGATCAGCGCCTGGATGGCTGGGTTGGCCGCAGAACATCATGAAGGTACCAAGACAGCATTGCTGCAGGAGCAGGTAGAAAGCAAGCAAGGAAGCACAGTGAGATCGATCAGCGCCTGGATGGCTGGGTTGGCCGCAGAACATCATGAAGGTACGCAACACAGCATTGCTGCAGGAGCAGGTAGAAAGCAAGCAAGGAAGCACAGTGAGATCGATCAGCGCCTGGATGGCTGGGTTGGCCGCAGAACATCATGAAGGTACGCAACACAGCATTGCTGCAGGAGCAGGTAGAAAGCAAGCAAGGAAGCACAGTGAGATTGATCAGCGCCTGGATGGCTGGGTTGGCCGCATGAAAGATGCAAGCAAGCAGAACATCATTAAGGTGCGCAAAGCAGCATTCCTGCAGGAATGCAGGAGCAGGTAAAAAGCAAGGAAGCACAGTGAGATCGATCAGCGCTTGGATGGCCTCGTTGGCTGCACGACAGATGCAAACAAGCAGAACAGCATCACGGTGCGCATCACATGCATTAAGGGGGATGCAACAAGCACAAAGGATGCGAGCAAGCAGAAAATCATCAAGGTGCGCGAGGCAGCATCCCTGCAGGAGCAGGTGCAAGCAGATATTCGTATGTACTGGTGCAGCTACTGATGAACTCAGGTGCAACGTCTTTCTGCACTCTGAAGTGTGTGCGGGGGTGGGGGTAGAGGAGAGAGCTTCCAGGCCACTGAAATGATTAGCTTTGCATCATTTTTGGTGAGCCACAATATTTTGTACACCAGGGTTGTCTGTCCAGGTGTGCTGGCAGCTCCTGTTGTTGTCGTTGCTGCGGTGGGCTGTGCTCGTTGGCACGCATCTCAAATCGCCATTCAGTGGAGCATCCCGACAAACACAGCCCATCGCAGCAAAGACAACAGGAGCTGCCAGCAGACCTGGACAGACAATCCTCAACTGAAACGCAATCCGTGGTGCATGTCGATGGTGATGCGGCCACCAACAGCTTGTGAGCACCAACAGCAAGGGCGTGAGCAAGGGTGCAGCCATCAGCAGCGAAGGTGTTAACATGCAGCTAGCTCACTAGCCTAGGCCAGAGAACAGGACTGTGGCGCTGAGAGGCTTGCCACCAGCTGCGAAGTGTGTTGTAAGGGCGTAAACAGGCAGCTAGCTAGCTAATTGATGTAGAGTTGCACTGTGGAAAAAGCAAATGGGCAGGCAGCAAGCTAGGCCGCTTGCCCAGGCCTTGAGGACTTCTGTGGCTCAGACTTCTGCTTAACTGAGAGTCGATTCCTACAGACGTTGCCACCAGCTGCAAAGCCAAAGCGAGCTCTAGGACTGGAGACGCGCTGCCTGGAGCTCGGGTGTAGGACAGTGTGCTGCTCAAAAGAATGTCACAACCGAGCTTTCCAGCAAGTCTATACGCTCTTTTGTGAGCTCATACACACACAACACACGCGCGCACACACACACACACACACACACACACACACACACACAGGTGCTGCGCATGTTCAACCTGTGTGACATTGGCCCCAATCAAGGCCGAAGCCGCCCCGTTGCAGCACCAGATCGCCCCTCTGCCCCTTCCAATGAGGTGCGTCAAGATGTGATGTACTGCGCCCCTCTTTCGCGTGGCTTTCCTTCGCAGGTCACTGGTGCGTGTGTCATGTCATTGCATGTGTGTTATGGTGTGTTATGTCACTGTATCACACTGCTTGCATGGCTTTTCTACAAGGGTCACTAGTGTGTCCAGTCTGACTGACCACTGAGGTCGGTAACTCCTTGGGGAAAAGACTTGTCTAGTGGCACCTACTTCTGCTCCCGTGTGGAAAGCGCGTTCATTTGTAGGGCAGAGGTTCTCTCCAAAGCACGTCGTTTCGGCAACTTGTGAAAAGAGGGGTGACATTCCAGAGAGGGGTTGACAGTTGGAACAGAGGGGCCTGCTTATGGTGCATCTGTGTGCATGGAGGTGGTTGCAAACAGGTGTGCATGAGTGTAGCTGCGTGCATGGAGGTGAATAAGGAAATGTGCATCTGCCTATCTGTGGATGAAGGTGGATGTTGCATGTGGACAGGTGCGCACTTGTGTGTCTGTCCGTGATGGAGGTGGTGCAAACAAAGGAAGCTGGGCGTGCTTATGAGTGCCAACAAGCAATGCTTGAGCCCTTGCCAGCCTGCAAAGATGCTGAGGGTCATGCATTTTGAACATCATGCAAAAGGTGCTGTGTGAACATCATGCAGGAGGTGCTGAGGGTCATGCATTTTGAACATCATCGCGTTAATGTGTCTCAAGCGCATCCACATGTTTGGGTCCTATATGCCTAGGGTTGGAATTGTCTTCACATTTCACCGCCAAAATGTGGGAAGGCACGGCGTGTGCGTACGGAAGCGGCCAGCCCTACACATGCCAATGGCTGCTTGAATGGAGGGCAGCGTCTGCTCCATCACTAGGGCTGGCCCACTCCATATGTGCATGTGCCATGCATTTCACATGTCCCCAGCAAAATAACAGGATTACTCTGCAACTGTGATCAGGAGTGGCCATCCCTTTTCGACAATCATGCTGGCAAATCCGCATCTGTTCTGCCATTGCATGAGTGTTCTGTCGTTTGTGCGCCCATGTGCAGGATCACGCAGGCGCCAGCAGCTGCTCTAGGCCCACAGAGGCCAGTGCAAACGGCAACCACGCATCTGCACTCAGCAGCAGGGATGAGAGGTCAGAGGTGCAGGTGAGCAGGCATTTGAGAGCCACTCCCCTTTTTCTTCCTTTCCCCCTTTAATCTGACTGCTGGTGACACTGGTGAGAGTGAATTGGCAGCAGGGGAGCAAGGGATTACAGGTGCAGGTGAGCAAGCATTTGACGACAACCTTTCCTTTTTCCCCTCTCCCCCTTTTTAAGGGGGACCAGTTGTTCACTTGGATTGATTGGAACAACTGGAATTAAATTTCCAGTTGGGATGATGGGAATCCAATCTCAACTGTTGCTTATGACTGCTGCCATATGATTGCAGCAGTCATAAGAACGCCACCGAGAGTGAAGCAGAGTGGAGAGGTGGATGAGAGGTCAGGGGAAAGGGACTCACCTTTACAGCCAAGGCATGTGAATGAGGGTCATGAGGTCCACAAGAGAGAGAGAGAGAGAGAGAGAGAGAGAGAGAGAGAGAGAGAGAGAGAGAGAGAGAGAGAGAGAGAGATTTGCAGATCAAGGGGATAGAGTTTTCCTTCCAGATGAAGAGGAGGGGCTTCGATGTTTGTGGCTGGGCTTAGGGATGTGTGGTGAGAGGTCTGTTGGAGCAAGCACGTTGCCACCATTTGCATATTTTTTTGCCAAGTGCGTATTTATCGTAAATATCTTTGTCCTGTTCAGACTGCCAGCATTGACCTGCCAATACTGAGACAAGGTACATACAGATGCAGACAGATGGGATTTGAAGTCCAGGTATACCAGCAGAACTGAGGGTTCAAGAGGCTGAGGGAGCATGGGGACATCACTATCAATAGGCTGGTATAGTCCAGCAAGGGAACATCAGGTCCCTCTTAATTCCTGAACTCGTCAAAATGTTCCATGTCAGAAAATTGCAACAGGGAATGGTTGTGGAGGTGCTAATTTGAGCCATCCTCATGGGAAGAATTGCGTGAAGTGTGTGCTCTCACACACGCGCACACAGGCGCACACAGACACACGCGCACACAGGCGCACACAGACACACGCACACACTCACATGCATGCACGCCCAGGGTGATGGTGCCGCCAACGGAGACAGGATAGGCGGCAGTGAGGTCAATGGCCCAGGGCCGCCCATCTCCAGTGGGGGCGCGCGAGGAGGATGGGGGGGGTCAGACAGACCACCCCTTGTCATGACCGCCAGGCAGCGCGCGCGCATGGCTGACCTTTCTCTGCTGCTAGACGTCATTTTGAAGACCACGTCTGCCACTGTGAAGCGCGACTTTGTGGCGTGCGGTGTGCTGAACCAGCTGCAGCAGGTGGGTACCGCCGACAGGAGTGGGCAGAGTTCGGTGGGTGGCGTCCTTGGCGACCACACATTTGCCTGCAACAGAAATGGACTTGGTGATTTTTAATGTGTCCAAGTTTGGTCATCTACCTCAGGGAAATGAGCACGGAGGGCATGCAGACTACCTGTGGGTTTGTGGGAGTGGGCTGTGGACATGCAGGGTGTGCATACGCCCATGGGATTGACCGGCATCTTCGCTCAGTTTTCTTGTTCAAACGCATGCGCTCTTCATCAAAGAGAGTGTCTGAAGCTGTTGCGCTAAGTCTCTATGGCACGAGGTGCATGGTGATTTCGGGCGGTGCTCAAAGGCCTGCTGTTCACCAAGAAGATGATGTGTAGCCGCTGTGCTTAACTGTCAGGGTGCCTGCTGTGATGTCTTGAAATGCGGAGTGATCGTGGGCTGTGCTTGAAGGCCTGCTGTTTTGCCAAGAAGATGATGTGTAGCCGCCCTGCTTGCTTGTTTTCACGGCTCTTGCTTTGTTTCCATGAAGCAGGGCAGGCATGGCCTGTGCCACAAGGCTCCATAGCAGACTCTGTGTGCAAGATGAGCGCTGACTATGCTCAGATCAAACATATGCGCGCGCGCACGCACACACACACATGCACACGCACGTACACACACGCGCACGCACACACGCACGCTCACACACACACACACATACACATACACACACACGTGTGCTGTTGCGTCGCAGGCAGTGAAGGGCAACATGTACAAGGAGTGCTACGTCATCCTGCGCAAGATCCTTCGGGTCGTGGAGTCCCTGCCCCTCACCGCTGATGATATGTACAGCAAGCGCTCAGCGCACGGCACCTTTGCTAACATTCTGCAGGAGCTCTGCACCAACCAGGTGTGCTGCTTGGTACTGCCCTTCGTGCGAGCGCCCGCGCATGTGTGTATGTATGTGCTGGTGCATGAGCATTCAGGCTGCTACTGCAATTCATGCTCTATTAACTGCGCCGTTTGTGTGGCCTATTTTTGACAGCATTTGCTTTGAGACACTGGCTGCCTTGTTTGGCTCCTTTACTCTTTGCTCCCTTGGTTCTCACCTCATGCATGTGTCGCGTTTACCTCCGCATTTCTACTCTGCTGCACGTTATTGAGATGCAAGAGCGCACCCGGGCAGCTGCAGTCTGCACCTTTGAAAGGTCTCCCTTGAGTCCTCCATGGCACCGCAGTCCTCCATGGCAAGATGCAAGTGCACACCAGGGCAGCTGCAGTCTGCTCACACAGTAGCCACCCTCCCGCCTTTTCTTTCCTGTGTCGCGTCCACCTGCGCACTTCTACTCTGCTGCGCATGATTGAGATGTGAGTGCGCACCAGGGCAGCTGCAGTCTGCTCCTCCATGGCACTGTTTCCTCTCAAAGCCTCCTCGTATGTTTGGCCGTGACCCTGTCTAAGCATCACTCCTTCATTCATCCCTGTTTACTCCATCTTATAGTCACTCCTTTGTTCGTCCTGATTTCTCCATCTTAGTATTACTCCTTGATTCATTCCTGCGGCACTGTCAATCACTCCCGCCACTGATCCTGCATCAATGCACAGGATTACGACGTGCGCACCAAAGCAGCCATGCTGCTCAAGAAATTCCCTGTGACAGCATGCCAGGACCCGCACCTGCTGCAGCAGCTAGGTGGGTGCACTTGTTGCTTAGGTTGGCAGGTGGCTCATAAACCCATTGCATTCCCAGCAGCGGCTGCAGCAGCTCGGTTGGTGAGCTAGGTGGGTACACTTGTTGCTTAGGTTGGCAAGTGGCTCCTGGATCCATTGCATCCCCTGCAGTGCTTGCAGCAGCTCGGTGGGTACACTTGTTGCTTAGGTTGGCAAGTGGCTCATGGATCCATTGCATCCCCTGCAGTGCTTGCAGCAGCTCGGTGGGTACACTTGTTACTTAGGTTGGCAAGTGGCTCATGGACCCATTGCATCCCCTGCAGTGCTTGCAGCAGCTCGGTGCTTTGGTTGGTGCTATGGTGGGCAGGTGGTCCATCAATTAACTGCACCTCCTGCAGTGGCTAGTTGGACTTGTGCTTTGTGTTGGCTTGACCAGCGGCTGTTTAATCGTGCAGCAGCTTGCAGGGGGGGAATGGCTCCTCAAAACTTGCACCCATTGTTGTGTTGACGCAAGCAGCCAAGTTTAGTTGTTGGATGTCCATGTGGCGCGTCCTCGTTTCCGTTAGCTAGAATGGTTATGATCTTGCCAACTTTAAAAAAAGTGTACACATTCAAGGTTAACCTGCACCCGTTGCATTAATGCTAACATGTATGGTTGCTCTATCAGCGCACAACCCCCCCCCAGCTTGCTTCTTTCAGCGCCGCATTCTCAAACTCACACACACACATACTGATGCATGCATGCATGTATGCACAGCACATACATACGCACCACGTGTGTGAACTCATGCAGGCATAGCCCTCCCGCGCCCGCGTGGCCCCTCCGGCTTTTCCCCCGCCCTCCCCCCCCTCAACCCCCCCCCCACGAACGGCCACCATGTACTCAAGCCACCCACTCCCTCAGACCATGGATCCTTCCCCGCCACCCCCAATGGCATGCCCTCTTTAAGCCCTCACTTGGCGTCAAGAGCTGCAGGCCTACCCCCTCCCCACCGCCCCCCCTCCTCTTGGCCACCTTCATCCATGCCCCTAACATCGCCCTCGCCAACACCAGACACACAGCAGCAGCAGCAGCAGCAGCAATCGCCACTCCCACTGCTGCAGGCCCAAAATGGCTCTGCTTCTGCGGCCGCCTTGGATTCCAGCTTCGCTGCCCCGCACCAACAGCACACGCACGCACACACGCACGGGGCGTTACCACCGCGGCCAAATAGCCCGACAGCCAAGCGGCAGCGCATCTCTGGCTTCTCCTCAGGTGGGTGCATGGGTTTGTGTGGGGGGGTGCTCATGGATTTGGGTGCCTGTGTGTAAGCCTTCAGCCAAGCGGCAGCGCATCTCTGGCTTCTCCTCGGG